>JAPQWV010002918.1:0-48449 GCA_027422505.1 Craterostigma plantagineum | reverse complement strand
TCTTGACAACCCATTTCACTTTTGGAGAAGTGGGTTTGGGTGCTGCCTCTTTAGGTGACTTGGCCGTTTCGGCTTTCGTCGTCCTAGGCGGAGATTTAGGAACCCATTTGGGTTGAACCTTGCAGGGAATGTTAATTTCAGCACGTACAAATGCTTTGGTAGGTTGATCGAGGAAAAGATCTTTTCTTGTGATAGCTCCTAAGGTGCTTGGGGGATTTAATCTCTACGGGATACCTTAGGTGAGGACAGTCATGTATGGCGCCATAAGCTTTCTTTATGGCTGGATCTTGTTTCCTACGAGTTTTACTAGTGGCATTTGTTTCAGAATGATTATCTTTTGTTTTCGATGTGGAGCCTATTTCGAAATTAGTGCTTCTAAATGTGATTGGTTGAGGGAGTGTGTAGAAGCAATTATTTGAAACGAGGAAATGGCTCTTTTATTTTTCCGAGTGTCTTTTATTTTTGCAGAAGGAGAAACGATATTGGAACATTCGACTTTATTGACTCCTTCTCTATTTTTATTCTAGACACCCACGCCTTCGTATTCTAGTGCTGGTCCCTACGCTCCTGTAGACGTAGGTGAAATAGTGTAGGCTTAGCACTTCTAATAATACGTTTATGATCTACTGAAGGCGCTTTTTTTTCAATTTTCACGCTTTTTGGAATAGCGTGTGATTTAGCTTGGGATGTTGAAGAAGCTTTGAGATTCTCAATCTCTTTTAGGAACTTTTTCTTTTAGGTTCAAAATTCTCTCGTTCTAATTCTAATGAGCATCTTAACTCTCTCTATTTTCCTAACAATAAGGGGTATATATAGAGAATTTTCAGAATGATGATTTTGTGCTTCTTCTTTAATGAAAGATCTTCAGGTAGTTCTATTGATTCAAGACTCCAACCTTTGGGGAGGTCCTAATGTTGTAGCTTGATTCATTCTGTGTAGGAGAAGGGAATTTCAACCCTAGTCTTGGCTTTTCTTTGGTTTCTTCTAAAGCATCTATTTCTTTAGCATTAGTAAAAACCATAAGATCTGTTAATCCTAAGCCCATGTATTGAATGTCATAAAGTTGCTTACAATCAACTTTCGACAGACACTGTGGGTTCTCAAAGCCTAAGCCAAATTTATAATCATAAAATTCTAAGTCCATGGGTTGATTTAAGATATTGTCTGTTCAGTCTGTCCCCTTCTAACAAGAAGATCTTCTAACTTTTTAACCTTAGTATATAACTTCCTTCGTTCTTCCCCTAACAAAGCATAGTTATTTTCTATTGTAATTTTGGAGACTTGACAAGCATCTAATTCTACACCAAGTTTACTAACTTTTGCATTTGATTCTTCTAATTGGGCTTCTAGGTTAGTATCATAGTGGTAGCTTCGGTTATCCTACAATTGAGGGTGGCTTTCTCATTGAGATTCCTAACCAAACAATTGTAGTTATTTGCTAGCCTATCCTCCAATTCTTTAATCTTCACACTATACTGCTCTGTCTTAGATGAACTAGTCTCCCTAGAATGTAAGCTCTTAGTGAGTTCTTTATCTTCTTATGGGAGCTTCTAAGTTCGGATTCGAGACTAGTGATTTTCTCTTTAGACCTAGACAATTTGTCTTCTACTTCTTTTATACATTTCTGCTCATGTTTCATGTTAGCGTATTCTATTTTATACGATTCTAACATGGTCAATAATGTGGAAGGGAGGTCTACCTCTTGTGAAGAGGTGGATGCGTTCTCGTCGTCCGTTTGATTTGCGGTTTCGGGCGTCTGATTCATGTGGAGACGGGCCATGAGGGCTAAATTCTCTTCTTCAGAACTCGATGTTTCCTCAAGCCATTGGTCTTGTTCGGCCATGAGAGCTACTCCAGCTTCCTTCTGTTTCGTCAATTGGAGCTTCCTGGAGTAGTTGGCATCTCTCTTCTTCGGAAGAGTGGCACTCTCTGGCGAAGTGACCTGGCTTGCCACAGTTGAAGCACTGGTTAGCTCCCTTAGGATTCTTGACATCGGAGCTCTCTGGTGCACGTTCTTTGTTTTTAGAGCTTGTAGTCCGAAGTCGGTTGGCTGAGGTTGACGACTTCTTCTTGAAGTACTTCTTGCTCATCATTTGTCCTATGAGAGCTAACTCTAACTGCTTTCCTAGTGCTTTCAGATTTGGCTCAAACGTCGGAGTCCGACTCTTCTTCCGACTCTGAAGGTGAGGAGGCCTAACGGTCTTTTCCTTTCTTGATCTTGAGCTCCTCTTCTCCGAGATTAAGGCAACAGTGTCTTCGTTCTGTTTGCCTTTCTGCTCCTTGAGAATCTCGCTTATATCCATCCTCATGCTGTGCGAGATTGTCAAATACGGCATGGACATCCAACTCCTCTAGATCTTTTATTTTGTCGAATCTGAGTGGATATTTTCTTCCATTCCACGGGCAGAGAAGATAGAAATCTGATATTTGTCTCCATGTTGGTCTTCGTGATCTCTATCTTCCTCATCTCGTTGAGAAGAGTGAGGTATCTTTGGTAGATCTCGTATAGACTCTCCTCAGGCTTTGCTTTGAAGGAGTCGTAAGCGGTGAGAATGTTCGCCTTTTGGCTTTATGCCAACTTCCGTCCTCTGCATCATCCTATGCAGTTCATCCCACATTCCTTTAGCCGATGAAATGCTATCAATCTGTCGGTATATGTCGTTGGGGATGCCCTGCATGAGGGTGTTCATGGCTACTAGATCAGCCTTAGCTCGAGCCCTCTCCTCGATTGTGTACTCCCTAGGCTCCTTAAGTCGCCTAGTAGGAGGAATTGCAGGAGTGGCCGTTTCATCACCGGGTACATGAACCCAGAATTGTGCTGGTCCCTGTTCGAGTGACTGCAGTAATTCTCGGTCTGATCTTTTAAAGCGATGAATTTAGGAAGCGGCTTCTCCAAACGGTGTATTCACCTCGTTGCAAAATCGGTGGACGGTTGTCATTTCGAGTGAGTATGCATCCATGTTGTTGAGTTGTTGAAGGATCTTCGTTAAATGTTTTGAACTTTTGAAGATGATGTAATGTGCTTCACAAGTGACAAAGTTCGTTAGTAGCGTTTGATTCGAAAAATAGTTCGAGAATTAATTTTGATTCAATCTTTAAAGTTTGATCGAAAATAATTTCGTCAAAATAGAATGTACTGTGTACTGTTCTCGTGCGAGAAAGTCTGTCAACGAAATATTTTTCGAGCGAAATAAATTGCCCAAATCGTTCGGTCGAGAAAAATTTCAGATCGTGAATTTATTTCGATCGTAAAGAAACAGTACGTTGGTAAGCTTCTCGACAAGTCAAAATAAATCTGTTGACTAAAAAGTTTCTCGCGTGTATAATTTTTAGCTTGGTCAAACTTCAAAGTTTGACCGAAATGTTTCTCGAGAGAGAGTTTTTTACGCGTGCAAAGTCAAAATTGGTCTCCCTCGAAAAAGATTTTCGCTGAATAATGCTCGAGAAATATTTCTAACTAAAATCGTTTCTAGTGTTGACGATTTTAGCACCGACTTCGTATTCTGACCGAGAAAAATTATTGCGCCAAGTTTTTCGATCGAGAAATTAATCCGATCGCAAACCTAGCGAGAAAAATTAGAACGAACGAGAAAAATCACAGAATACGAATAACACAGATTCAAGCAAAACAAGGAATTAGACATTGAAATTTCAGGTAATTGCTCGCAATCAATAACTAACAACGCACGAACAAGCAATTAAACACGTTATGAAGCAAAGTATGTCGAATTTTGATCAAAATCAGAACGTGTTCTTCATGTTCTTCGTGAATAACTAAATCACAGAATCTATTTAATCCTCAAATCGAAGTTCAAACAGCTACAGAAGTGATCGCAATCATGATCTAATACTTAAACGAGCACAGAAACATCAAATTCAAGTCAATTAGGCACAGAATTATGCTATTTGATCGAAAACAGATTTCGCGCCAAACTGTTCTTCGATGAACAGTGAACAGAATTAAATTTTCGATCTGAATCTAACAATTTTTGATTCAAAACAAAACGATTGGCTCTGATACCAATTGTTAGGTCCTACGATTAACAACTCTATGATCCTAGGCATGAATTCTAAGTAATTCGATGATAACGATAGACATTAAGATTCGATCGAAAAACTCTAATGAAGACGAGAGAGAGAATTCGAGTAGAGTGAGAAAGTTACTGTTGTTTCTCTCTCTAGAAATTGAATTGCAAGCCTTTTCGGATCAATTTTCAAAACTTTCTCTATTAAGCTCAATGTGTGCAATCCTATTTATAACCAAACAAACTTGGTATAAATAAAAACAAGTCCTAAACTAAGGACAACTATACAAAACGCCTCTAATTACAAGGACAACTAATGAAATCAAGCACAATTCTAAAAGTATACTCTACAAGGGGCGGGGGTCCGGGTTTGGACCCGACCCATTGCCATCCCTAGCGAAAACTCATTTTCTTGGTTGATGATATGATCAATGGCCTTATCATGTATAATTTCGACTAAAAGCTACCATCTAGTCTTAGATCATTGGCCACAACTTACATGTATTTTTTCGATAAATATTGGTACTTTCGGTTTGAGATTAATTAGTTTTCTCTCGAATTTAGGTATCTTATTGTTGAATTCAAGTACTTGACTAAATATGAAGGTGAAGTTTTGAGGAAACTCATTTTTTTTGGTGTTAGTGATTATCATGCCCTTATCATGTAAGATACTTGACTAAAAGCTACCAATTTAGTCTTAGATCATTGATCACAATTTACATGACTTTTTTGGATAAATATTGGTATTTCGGTCTGAGATTAAGTAGTTTTCTCTCAACTTAAGGTATCTTTTTGTTGAATTCAAGGCTTGACTAAATATGAAGGTCCGAGGAAAGTCATTTTTTCTGTTGTTGATGATCAATGTCCTTATTATGTTAGACGTTTAATTAAAATCTATGATTTAATACTTAAATAATTCTCACAATTTGCAGGTATTTACTACATAAAAATATTGGTATTTTCTTTCTGAGATTAAGTATGTTTCTCTCGATGGTATTTTTCCTTCCTTGAAATCAAGTACTTGACTAAATATGAAGGTGAAGTTGTGGGAAAAAATCATTTCGTTGGTGTTGGTAATGATCAATTCCATTGTTATGTAAGATGTTTGACTAAAAACTACCAATCTTATCTATATAATTATACAAATGTAGGAGGATTGTAATGCTGACACGTGTCCACTAGAATTTTATTTAATAAAAAATCACTTTAAAACCAATACAAAATCACACCATCCATCCCCACCACATCGACCATGCTTCTTGAAGCGGACCCCAACTTCCCTCCCCACGACACATCTAGAGTTGTCAAAAAGCGCGGCGGGGCGGTGCGGGCAAACCGCCTACTGGCGAGCCTACGAAATAGGCGGGGCGGGCCTGGCGGGCTTAGCCCGCCCATTTTATAAAATAAAAATAAGACAAAAATAATAAAAATAGAAAATAAATTATAAAAATAGGAAAATTAAGAATTCAAGTTGAAAATTATATCCAATTAATCAACTTCTTTAAAATTAATTTACTTATGTTATTAAAGTACAAATCATAGCTAAAAAACATAAAATCAACATAGGTTATTTATAAATCTTATTATTTAATATAAATATATTTTATTTTATTTTTGGCAGGCCTGCCCTCCCCGCCAAAGCCGCGGGCCGCGGGCCGCGGGCCTGTTTGATACCTCTAGACACAGCACGCACAACACAATGGACTGGTACAAATCCTTAGAGCATGTCCAATCGATACCCAAAATCCAAAAACCCAATATATATACTAAATTTCTCCAACCGTACAAACGCAAACTCAAAATGCGTTTTCATCTTATCTCTCCTGTTTAAAATGCATATGCGTTTTGGGATGAGATGTTCCAAAAGATGCGTTTGATGTTTTAAAAATACAATACATACCATTTATTATTTTTAATTATTAAAGTACCCATTAAATCAAAATAAATAAAAAACATATAAAAGGACTCTTGTTAATAATTATTATTTTTTTCACGTTTTTTATGTGAAAAAATATTGAGTTTATTATTATTTTGTGAAATTATTTTTTCAATCGAATTTAAAATAATAGTATGGTCTAATATGTAAGTTGTAAATTTCATGGGCAATATTAAAAAATTGGATAGAAGAGAATATTACAATAATGGTCTTTTAAGCTTGAGAAATTGCTTTATCGGTTGGAGAAGAGTTACTGCATTTCAAGTTTGAGAATGCGTTTGAATTTGGAAATGCGTTTTTTTGGTTGGAGATGGTCTTACAACCTACCTTACTCCACCGATAACACCCCAGATTAATAAGGCACCTTATCCTCACATGCTTCTTCGATTGATTTGCCATGGAGATCCTATTTATATGGAATCGCAAAAACAATGGGAACAACGTTAGTTCGAATTCGTCCTGCCTTGGTACTAAGACCTTCTCCACCCGATGCGCAAAACGCAAAATAGGTCCAACCGAACTGCAATGAAGAACTCAATATGCGTTGCGTGGATTTTTTTTCTTTACAACCCATTTGTGCGTTTTTACTATTCATATACCAAAAAGTTGGTAAAATTAGATTTTGGCCCATAATGTTACTTAATTATTTTAAAGTCCTACTTGGTAAAATTACACTTTCGCCCAAAATGTTTTTTAATTATTTTCAGTCTTATTATTATGGTTTGTTTTTATGATTATTATTATCATTACTATTACAATTATATTGTTATTATTATTATTATTATTATTGTTTTTATTGTTATTATTATTATTATGGTTGTTTTAATTATTATTATCATTATTATACTATTATTATTCATTACAATTAATTTTATTTACTTTTAATTATGAGTTGTGCAATAACACAATTATATAATTTAAAAATAATGTCAATGAAAGAAACATAAAATAACATACTAGTACGAAAATAACAATATATTACATGCCGTAGAAAATAACACACACGCAGAAAATAATAAACAATACACAGATTACTAAACCAACAACACATATTCAATAAGAGGCAGACCAACATCACTTCCTCCAATATTATTGACAATATGGCTAAATGCATCGGGTTGGAACGAATCTTGTTGAGTTTGTTGAGCTCTTTTTTGCAAAATGCGTGTCTTTTCAGCTTCAACATATGCTTGAACCTTTGGATCATTTATGGAGCTGAAATCTTGAAACAAAATTTTATTTTCTTCCTTCATTTCTTTTAGGGCGTGGGACCTGTTTTGCATTTCTGGTTGGTGTTTGATTCTTATATTACCAAACAAGGATCAAGATTAACTTATATGTATTAACGTGAAAAACACCTAAGAGTGTGTGTAAGTGTGTGTTTCCTAAGAAAGGTACAAGGTGGCTTACTTTGAAATTCTTTTGATAAACCCTAACTAGGGTAAGTATGAGCTTTGTATACCACAAATAATTGGTATATTAAAGCCCAGTCACCTAACTCATACATAATACCATTTGTCTCCCCAAAATACTACAACCCTCTAAGTAACAAATATAAACCCAAGACTTAAGTAATTAGAGGACACTATAATTAATTCCTAACAATTTCCCATTAGTGTCCTCTTCGTCTTGTTGGCGTTTTCTGTCTTCTTTTTCTTGGGTTTCACAAGCGTATAAGGAGACCTTCTGAGTCCTAGTATGATTCATATGATCGCAGCCTTCTGCAGGATATTCGTGCAGAGATGGTGTCGATTAGGTTGTGGTACTTTTCTTGGACTTCATATTCTTCGAACCTTAACTCCTGGGCGATTCTTCTTAGCTTGTTTCGTATAATGAGGAGGGTTCCATCGCAGAACTTGGGAATCTCTGAAGTCCTCATAAGCCTCTTCTCTCCTTATAATTTACGTATACCACTGAGGGATCTTCTCCTACAAAGATCTGGTTTTCAAAGGAGGGCTTCGTAAGATTCACCTTCTTCAGGTTGCTCTCTAGCGCTATTTGGAGGTCATGAGTTGCATTGAATTTTATTTGGCGCAACATGAACCTCTTCATGCAGTGTACCCATCCTGAGTTCTGGAGTCTTAAGTGCTCCAAGCGCCGTCCTAAAGTCTCCACTATCTGTTCGATATCTTCGCCTCTGATGTAGGCGAGATCGGCTTCATTCAGTTCTTCGCACGTTTCATCTTCGTCGTACCATGTAGATGGGAATGTCGATATCTGCAAATCGCACCTTTCGAACTCCCAGAATTTCTCTGATTCTGGGTCTCTTCGCCTATTCTCTTCGTATAGTATCCACATCACCTCCTTTTCATTTGAGCATAAGTATCCGTCGAAGAGAGAGCAGGTACTGAACGACTTTTGGTCTTGGGAGATGAGTTAGACCTCTATCTCAAGCTCGTCCATTTTCTTGATCCTATCCTCCTTCCTCCAGATCTCCTTCGAATCTCCTCTTGAAATGGAGCAATCAACTTGGCATTTTCCCATGGCAATTTCAACTCTTCTCCTATCTTCCACTTCGACGTGGGCATTCCTCATCAACGACGGTGTGTTGGAGAAGCTCGGGAAGTTTTGGAATTTCAGCTTCGTAGTCTTCACCTTCCTCGAGTTCGTCATCGTCGTTAAGGGCCAGATTAATTTTTGCCTTCATTATGTAGAATCTGGCATTCTCCATTAAGCATTTGGCAAGAGCTGGGTCCATTGGCTTTGTCATCGGCTGCGTGAGGTTGAAGAGAGGTTCATTTGTCTGAAGGGATATGATAGGAGAGGATGGAGCATTGGATGGGCTTCTTAGACTTGTGGGACTAGGAAGTAAAAGGCTCATAGGTGGTGATGAGGCTTCTGTTTGAGGTGAGGAGGCCTGTTGGGTCATCTTGGTAGTAGTTCGGGTAGATTTTTTGGTTCGGGTAGGTGTAGGTATTTTGGTGATGGTTGCCTGCTGTTGTTGAGGCTGAGGCTCCTTGTCTTGCATCTTTTCCCTCTTGGAACGACCCTCATCTTCTTGGTCGTCACGTTGTTGATTGGACGCCTAGACCTCGCCTCGGCATGTGAACGGAACCTCGAGTCGTCGTTTTATTTCCTGTTCCTCTGCGCTGAGTTTGGGTGCACTTCGGAGTCGGCCAGCAGAATGTCATGGAGTTCTTTGATTGGAACGTTCCATGGGCCGGCGTTGGTATCAGCGGTCGGATCAGGTTGAGGAGGTACTTCTTCGATGACGAGGGCTTTGCCTTTGTCGCGAGTGGACGTGCCAAGTGCTTCGTACACTCGGGTCATGATCGAATCCTCGAACTCTTCAAGTCGAGCATGAGCCTAGCCTCCGTCACGAATGTGGAAAATAACGGGGCGGTCACGAAGACGTTCCGCCGTCACAAAATCAGAAGAGAATATTACTGATGTGCCGCCTGCTTGCACAGGACTTGAGAAACCGGGGCCACTTAGGCGCACCGTTGACATCGATGTTGAGACTTGCTCAGATCGATGGCCCAATGCCGCAGCTGTTGTTGTGTTGACCGCTGTGGGGCTTCCATTCGGTCGGGACCAGCAGTTAGTATGGAGACATCAAGAGCATTCCGGACAGATCACCAAGATCTCTCGGTGCGGAAAAAAGTGTTTGTGTCCTAGAAAAGGGAAAAAATATGGGTGGTGAGGACACTAGACTTGTCGTGGTCAATGAAGGTGCAGTCTGAGGCGGAGGACTTAATTCAACATCGACCGGCTCCGAGCGAGACGGTGATGGCTGACGTGGTTCCACGTGAGTATATGAAACAATCATCTGTTGGGAGATGATTGAGTGCCCAGGTGGGGTGATTTGTTGCGATTGGACCAGATATCGCGACTTCTACTCGGGGGAAGACAAAGTCATCCATTGTACTTATGGGCTCGGTCCCGACTTATTTGTGGACTTGAAGATGGAGGATGACGGTCGTGTTTTTGTTTGGTGCGTCGTTCCTCTTGCGCTTATGTTATCCCCTTTTGATTTTCTCTTTTGTTTGTGTTTGGGGGATGCGGCGCTTCCTAGACCTAAACTTGGCTGAGTGGGTAGGCTTGTCCCTTGGTTAGGCCCAACTGGGTTGTGTTGGACCGCAGGAATGTCTTCGAGGTTGTTTGCTCGAGTAGGCTTGGAGCTCAGGATCGGCTAGATCGAGGAGTTGGAGCAGATAGTCAGGTATAATCATACCCTCCTGATCAAACTTTGTTTTTGTGGACTGGATTTTGCTGAGCTTCGGCACTTGGTAGCCTTCGGCTGGGGACAATGCTCGATCTCTGGATGGAGGTCCAAGAAGTGCTGGATGATAACCAGAGCCACCGTAGGTAGGGAGCACTTCTTTGTCGATCCGAGACAACCATCTTCTTAATTGGTCAAGGATGTCTGACCAGATTAGTTGCACGACATCGCAATTTTTGTTGAAGACGATGCCGTGAAAAATTAGCATTATTTGGCGGTTGCACCGGTCAGATCCAGTGTGCTTAGAAGATAAGCATTTGTTGACGATGAGGAACAGAGTCCCGCCAGGGTTGGGGTATGTCTTTGGCGGAGAAGTCAGGGAGATGGATGGATTTTTGGCGTTTGGTTTGTGCCCCATGAAAAGAAAGTCTCGGATAAGGTCGTCTTCGTGGGATGTGGTCGTAGAGTGGTGAGTTGGAGGTTTAGTAGTGTTCGAATGATTGTTGGGGTAAGAACCACTACTGTTTGGTCGATGTAAGCTGAGAGGCTTGTTGGTTTTGGATTGCTTGTTGGGCTTTGAAGAGTGGCCCAGAATTGTTGTACATAGACTTCGGGACCATTCGGTGATATTTAGGGCTGTTTTTAAAGGTGGTTGGCTAAGATTTTGAGAATAATAGGATCTGGGCAGGATGTTTTTTCGAAATCAAGTTGCACGTTATTAGCAATTCTCTGTGCCCAGTCCTAAGTAGCAAAATGTTGTCGATCTGTCGCAACATTTTGAAAATTCGGTAAAATAAGATGAAATAATTAGTGGATAGTCGCTTGAGAAACTAACTGATGCGGACTTAGACAATTTCAAATGAGTTGTAATTGATTGAACTTCGCATGATTGTAACTTATTTATATTTTACGGGACATAGGAAATTTTATAAGTTCAATTTTGATTAAAGTCGTATCGAGTGAATGCAGGAAAGTTAGAATCACGTAGAATTGGAAAATCGGGCGATGCCAAAATTGAACATGGACAATCAATCGGGCGAGGTGTTCAATTTGGCGATTTCAATCACAGTACAATCAAAGTTCAGTTTCGGGCGATGTGTTCAATCGGCAATTTAAACACAGTATAATTAAAACTTCAGTTTCGGGCGATGCGTTCGATCGATGATTTTAAACACAGTGCAATTATACTTCAGTTTCGGGGATGCGTTCGGTCGACGAATTTAAGTACAGTAAAAATTATACTTCAGTTTTGGGCGATGAAAAAAAATTTAAAGAAACACTTCAGTAAAAACTAATGAGTCAAATGCAGGCGAAGGTCAAAATCGACAGTAAAAAATTGACAAAATCAATTTCGATCGGCCGAATGAAATATGAAATCAAATCAGCAAAGAGTATTCTCAACGTGTGCTCTCAATCGACCGAATGGGATTCGATCGAAACGCAATCAGGGTGCGATTCAAACGAACTCATAAAAATCCTAATTTGCGAATCCTACAAGAACGAGAATAATACCAGTTAAAACGTACAGATTTTAGGTTTTTCCTTACCAAAAATGAGTGTCGAACTGAACAAATTGGGAAAAGTTCGAATTGGTGTGCAAATGGGACGAGATTTGTTCGCGAAGTAGAGAGTTTTTGAGTGAAAATCGGGTGAGTTTTGGAAAAAGTGACGAAGTTTCAATCGATTTGATATATATATGTAGATCGTTACTGTAGACTTTCGATCGATTTCAGTTTGGGGCGAGTTTGCAAAATCGCCGAGAAAATTGTAAAGGCTTTGAAAATTTCAGTTTCGGGCGATTCCTGAATTCGCCTAGAAATATTTAAGAAAAAGCAGTTTCGATCGATTCAAGTTTTAAAAGCAGTTTCGGGCGATGCTCAGTTTCGCCGAGAAAATTAGTTTTGTGATTTCGAAAGTAATAAAAATTACTAACTTAAGAAATTTGACCCAAAATCGATTAAGGAAAAATGAAAGAGATTCTTTCAAGAACTCCCTGTTAGGAATATTTTATAGTGTTCAATTTCATTGTGTTTATCTTAGTTTGTTTGTATTTAATTAACTTTGTTCTAGTTTGTAATATTCTAGTTCTTAGTTACAAGGGTATAATATATCAACTCATGTGGTATATATACCCCCAAACCCTAATTCATTAGGGTGTATGTTTTTGGGTGTTGTATGTGTGAGTGCATGTGTGTTGAATAGTAAGAAAACATTTTCAAAGCATTTGTCGGCTACACCAACACACCCCACTCACAAGCTCTAAATCTTCCATATTTAGCGTGGTAAATTCCATCTTCGTAGATTGTTTGGATAGAAAAGGGACCAACAAGTGGTATCAGAGCAAACACGTTTGGATTTGGGTGAGATTTCCGAAATTTTTGGGTTTTTTTTGTTCGAATTTCTGCCTTGTTCATGAGTTTTTGATTGATTTACTGATTTTGCAAGCTCAATAGCTAATTAGGGTGTTTTCGAGTGATTTGAAGTGATTACCCAATATTTTTCAATTAATTTGAGTGAGTTTTAGTAGAAATCGAATTTGTTTTTCGTCATTTTTCTGTCCAGAATCGGGTAGATGAACAAATCGCCCGATTTGCTACAGTACCCGACTCTGCTACAGTAATCGCCCGAAACTGCTACAGTAATCGCCCGAAACTGCTACAGTACCGAAAGTGCTACAGTACCCGAAACTGAATCGCCCGAAGCTACAACGCATCCCTGTTTTAAAATTTCAAATCGCCCGAATCTGATTTTCAGCCGAACTTCATGTTTAGACCGAGTCTCACAATTTTTGTGATTCGCCCGATTTAGATGTTCGCCCCATTCTAAGTTTCGCTCGAAGCTAGATTCAGCGAATTCAGTTTGCAAAATCGCTCGATTGTTGTCTACCCAATTCAAAACTTAGTACTTCGGTGGAATCCTCATCTTTCAAAACTATAAATCGGGCGATCTCACTAACTCACCTTCGAAATCACACTTAAAAGTTCTTGATCAAAAAATTTTTTCGACCCCCCTGCGGACAAAAAGGTTTTAAGGAGAAAAAAAATATCCACAAAATTTTTTTTCACATCATTGGATAGATAAAATTTTCTAAATCCAACGGACACGGCCTCTTTTAAACCTTTTTCGAAAATTTTCAAAATAAATTTTTCGGGTCCAAAAGTTTCTTGTGTGGACGACGTTTTTTGTCAAATGTTTGAAAGCAACGGACATAATAGGCATATTATTAGACAAAGTTTTGGTACTTCTTATCGAAGTTTCGAAATTATTTCAAAATTTTTAGGTGCACACCAAAAATTTTCGACGCTCATTCTCTTCGATACTTCACGATACTTCTCAAGTAACCCAAACGTTTCGGAACAGAACTTCAAAAAGCCAACTTTTTATTTAAAAATAAAAAAATAAAAAAAATTAAATTAGAATGGATGCTTCAAGCTAGGAAGATTGATGAATTAAAAGCAAGATGTGCTAATAATTACTCCGTGTTGCTTAAACAACAAAAAGCCTAGCTTATGCTAATGAAATTTGACCACGCAAAGTCAAAATCATTAGCTTAGAAACTAAGTTAGAAGATAGTGAAAAGAGGGTCTGCGAGAAAACTAACAGTTTACGTTCTTGCGAAGATGAGCAAATGAGTCTCATCAAAATATGAGACTATCTTAGAGGACGGCATATGCTTTACTCTACGATTGAACGGTTAGGACCGATATTTCGAATATAGGTCAAAGAGATCAAAACTCTCATTCTAACTTAATATTTAACGGAAAATATTTTACATGATAAAAACTGACCTATGTGAACACTCCAGAGACTATTCGTAAATTGAAAGATTTACAAGATACTTTGGACTCTGAAAGGATAGATTTTGGTGCTGAAAAAGAAAAGCTTTTAAAGGAGATTTTATATCTCAAAAATTCCCCTTCTTTATCTGTTTCAAATGATTTGTCAAATAATACATCCTCAAAACAGTAAGAAAACGAAAACAAAAAGAAGCATCCTTGTTCCTAAAACTGAGAAACTTTTTTCACTAATATTCTAAGTCAATATTGACTGAAGCTGAAACGTTAAGTAAAAGTCGAGCTTTAAAAAATAACTAAGGAACAAATGAAATTAGGAAGGAGAAAGGAAAATCAACATTATTCTAAAATTAAGGTCGAAAATGTTCAAGAATTTTCCACTCCTATTCCTATTAAAGGCAAAGGGAAGTGTGCAAAAAGAAGATTCAAGCCTAAGCAAGCGAACTTCTCAAATCACGCACAATTATCATTATAATGTGTGATGTGCGTTATTGGGTAAGAATACCAGTTCTCGTGTTAGATGCTTATAATGCTTTATGCTCTTATTCTGACATGCAATATCCAGTCCAGATTAAGTCTGAAAGACACCTTCTGCGACTGGCTAGGAGAAAATCTTTAGGTCTTTCTAAACTAGGCACACATTCACCGGCGCTGAATTGTCATTTCCATCTAAGGTTCACCAAACCTGGATTCCTAAATAAATTGAATAGACTTTAAGGACGATTTAGGATCAATATCTGAACCAAATGTGCTTAACTTGTTTTCTGCTAACAAGGGAGGATCCATCCAAAAATGGATACAAAGTCCCGAAAATGTTTTTGCAGATTCCATCATGGGAAGGCACTAAGAGAGCTGCTCCACACTCATGACTGGTATGTGATGAGGGCAGCCAAACATCCCAGCGTATATGGTATCTCGAGTTGCTCCACATACACGGCTGACTAGCGATGCGAGCAACCACACGAGGGTACATTAGAAACATGCATGATTCTAAGAACTTTAAATTTTATATTTTAGCATGCATATGAGCTGAAATGACTAAATACCCTCCTATAGGTACATTTTCATTATGCATGAATCTCAAAGAAATTTTCGAGCTTAGATTTTCTGTATGCATATGAGCTGAAGCGAAAATACCTATTTTAACTTAGAGCGATAAAAAAGCGAAAATTGTACATTTAATATGCTCATCTTTAAAGAAACTTACTTCTTCAAATTTGCATTGGATCTGAAAAGAAAATACGTTATTTTCATCAAGCTCATTTAACTGGGAGGAAGCTTACATTTTAAACGTGCATAGATTGAGGGGGAGTATCACTCTATATTTACGAGGGAGAGCACATTTTTGGGGGAGTACATCTTAGGTGCAACGATTTGAGGGGAGAAACTTACTTTAACCCATATACATATAAGTATACATATACCTATATCTATTAGGATACTACATATCTACTACCATTACGATAATATGTATATAAAAAAAAGTCGCTCAAGCACTCTCACCTCCAAGACGGACTCCAACCAGAAACAAGTAACCCTTGAGAAACTCAAGAATTTCAAAAGGCGAAGGTGGCATCCTTTATCCTTACTCTAACCAGAAGACGACATCAACCGATCTGCTCCGACTTGCTGACAAGCAGCACTCACCACAATAGACGGATGAATGGATTCTAAGTTTCCCATGGTTCAGCCAGACCAAACTGAATCTAACCCCGGAACGTAGCCGAGTGTTAGTGAAGATTTCAAGTCCATAAGCCACATTCTCATTTGGCAATTCTTCACAAGACCGAAGAGCAGACGATACACATATCCCTCACCTCACAAAACATTTCGGGCAATCCCATAGAGGTACATGAGTTGATTTTTATCAGCTCCCGGGTAGAAGTCGCCTTGTTTGGTCCAATGGCGCATGCACAACCGAGCCTTACCCACTCATCGAACTCCAAACAGACCGATGTTTCACTAAATCACGGGGAGCCACGTAATCTATCGCCGCTTCACTTGGGAGCGGGAGATATTGAATCAAGTGGTGATTAGCCGCACACCACTGAACTTTCTTGAACACATCGAGTCTAGGTGTCCTCACTACCTAAATGTTTTTATTTTTAGGACACATACACTTTTCCTTATCTCGACTTCGTGACCAGATCAGAACTTCCATAGACACGTCTCTCGTATATGTGATTCCAAGATTGGAAGGAAGTCCTACCATTGCAACATCAAAACAACAACGGACTAGGCATCGTCTCGAGTAGACTCTTGAACGATGTTTAACGGGACGCCTAAGTGGCCCTGGTTTATCAAGTCCTGTCGTCACAGGCCACGTTGAGTTAGTCTCTGAAGTCGTGTCGACGGATTGCCTTAGTGGCCCCGTCTGGTTAACCGACCTGTCGTTTGTGTCCTTCTTCACCTCCTATACAAGCATGCCGATCTCGTTAACAGGAATTGCCATGAGGGGGAGAAGGGGATATGTATAAACAAACTGCAGTGACGGATCTAGGATCGTACACTTGGGGGGGCTCGACATGGCCGAATCTTGACCGTTTAGAGCAATATAATTTTGAGGACAATTTTTTCGGTACTTTTTACGATTTTTTACCCTTTAATATTTTAGTTTATTTCATTTTATTCTTAGTTTATATTTTTTATTTTTTAAAATAACTTAATTACGTATACTAGTCTACATTAAATAAGCCCCAACGAAAAAAAATGCATTTATAAACAGTCCAGCCCAGCCCATCACTATTTTTGTAGAAATAAAAAATGTTTTATATAAAAATGCATTAAAAATTGCATTAGATGGCCCAAAATATTCAAATAAAGCCCATACGACAAAGAATTAAAGAAATATAAAAGCTCAAATCAGTTTTTTTTAACAGCCCAGCCCAGCTTTTTCTATCCAATGTGCCCTAGCCCCTATTCATCTTCTTCTTCAGGGGCTGTGCAAAGCTGCGTCGAAGGAAAGTAGCCCTATCGGAGTTGCTGTCAGCAAACATCTAAAGAGTAAGCCGGGCGGCTGGGGGGCAACGGACCCCCCGAGCCCCGCTGTAGATCCGTCCCTGACAAACAGGTCAGACCACCCACAATTTCCGCCGTGCGTACCACTATAAGTCGGGCTCTCCTACACTCAAACGTCACATTCAGAAGGAGCCTTGGCACATTTTACAACACATCCGACACTCACCATCAAAATTCCGCCGCGCTTACCACGATGAAGCCGAACTCCACTGGAACCTACAATGTCACATTCCAATGGAGCTTTGGCACATGTTAAAAGACACCCCACGCGTACCTTCTTCTGGAGCCAGAGAAGCTTCCTCGAGGCCGAACCAGACAATTTCCTTCGACGAAGACAAATATGGCGCTGGGAAGAAGAAAATTGGAGAAGACTTGACGACTTCAAAATACGAAAAAGACAAGGACAAGATGTAAACAAAATTTCAAAGATCTGCGACATCATCAAGAAACGAATATCGGGCGTGGATCACAGTATACATCCGGTCTACAACGTATAGCGTCAAGACAAGAGGATTCTAGCTGAAGTGCATTTAAATCCTCCACAAGAAGAGGAGATAGCCTTTGCAGGGGGAGCAATGGGGAGATTGTTAGGACTCGAGAGATTCTCCATGTGCCCAACAAAGATAATCCGCGCTGAATTGAAGATTGAACACTAAGGGGAGATCGTTAGGAATATTTTATAGTGTTCAATTTCATTGTGTTTATCTGAGTTGTTTGTATTTACTTAACATTGGGCTAGTTTGTAATATTCTAGTTCTTAGTTACTAGGGGTATAATATATCAACCTCATGTGGTATATATACCCCCAAATCCTAATTCATTAGGGTGTGTGTTTTGGGTGTTGTATGTGTGAGTGCGTGTGTGTTGATAGTAAGAAAAGCATTTTTAAAACATTCGTCGTCTACCAACATACCCCACGCACAAGCTCTAAATCTTCCATCTTTAGCGTGGTTAATTCCTTCTCCGTAGATTGTTTGGATAGAAGAAAAGGGACCAACACTCCCCCTCAATTTATTCATATTGCTCAAAACTCCCCCTACATTAGTGCATATTTTCAAAAGAAACTCCCCTAGATATGATAGTAATTCTTCTTTTAGTTATCGGACACATACAATAAAACTTAGAGATAATTAATGACCTATTTACACAATATAAGGTTCATGTAGGGAAAATCGTTCATGTCTTAGTTCAACATGCCTAACTTAGACACCAGGAATTGGAATCGCTTTTCATCCAATGCCTTAGTGAATAATTTACCAAGTTGAAGATCTGTATGAACAAAATGTATTTCGATTATACCTTGTTCTACATGTACATTGATAAAGTGATATCTAATGTCTATGTGCTTTGTGCGTGAGTTATGTACAGGATTGCAAGTTATAGCAATTGCACTTTTTGAGTCATTAAAGATAGGAATATGATTTAAGGAAATGCCAACACCGTTTAACAAGTAACCATAGAAACGATGGAATCCACTATTTCTTTATCCATTTAATTTATATATTTTTTTCTATTTTTTTTATTGACTATATTTTTGACACCTAGCAAAAGAAAAAATCGTGGTTGGGAAGGTTATAGTAGCCAAAGCCATTGGAATTGTTATTTAATACATTGGAAAATCCGTTTGGTTATTAATAGACCAAGGCGGGTAAAAATAACTGAAAGAAAAGAAATCAATTAGTTATTTGTGAAAGTTTTATTTATTCAATGACAAGAATTAAACGTGGATATATAGCTCGGAGACCTCATAGCTGGGTTCTCATCCACAAAATTTGTGAACAACAACTCGCAGCAGCGACATATTCTGCCTCTGCTGTCGAAGTTGAGAAACAATTTTGTTTTCGAGACGACCAGCTTACGAGTTTACCCCATAGAAATTGAGCGGATCCTGAGGTGCTCTTCATGTCCAGCTTGCATCCCGCGTAATCAGCATCCGTGTATCCGAAAAGTTTGAAGTCGCAGTCCATTGGGTACCATAGACCAAGATTGGAGTGCCTTTGAGGTATTTGAAGATCCTTTTGACGGCGAGCATGTGGAGGCTCCTTTGGATCAGCTTGAAAGCGAGCACAGAGACACATGGCAAACATGATGTCTGGTCGACTGGACGTGAGATAGATTAGAGATCCTATAATGCCTCGATAGATTCTTTGTATTTTCCTGAGGAGTATGCATCAAATTTGCATGAGGTGGACATAGGAGTGATGGCAGGAGTGGAGTTGTCCAAGTTGTACTTCTTGAGGATGTCGTGAATATACTTGGATTTGTTGATAAAGATTCCATCGTGAAGCTGTTTGACTTGAAGACCTAAGAAAAGCTTACTTCCCCCATCATACTCATTTCGAATTTCTGCTTCATCAGATCTCCAAAGTTTCTGCACAGTCTTGCGTCCGTCGAGCCAGATGATGTCGTCGACGTAAATCTGTACTAGCATAATGTCTAAGCCGTCCTTCTTGATGAAAAGAGTCGTAATTGATCTTCCCTTTTGTTAATCCGGAGGAAATAGGAAAATCCGGGAGGACCTTGTACCAGGCTCTGGGAGCTTGTTTAAGTCCATATAGAGCTTTATCCATTCGGTATACGTGGTCGGGAAATTGTTCGCTCACAAAGCTTCAGGCTGAGATACAAAACTTCTTCCTTCAGGATTCCGTTGAGGAATGCAGTTTTGACGTCCATCTGGTAGACTGTGAAGTTCTTGTGTGCAGCGAAAGCTAAGAAAATCTTGATGGCTTCAATTCGTGCGATTGGAGCATAAGTCTCGTCGTAACCGATTCCTTCCTGTTGATTGTATCCTTTTGCTATCAGCCTAGCTTTATTTCGATCACAACTCCTTGCTCGTCCTTCTTGTTCTTAAAGACCCATTTAGTGCCTATGATTGTTTTCGCAGCTGGTTTAGGGACAAGTTCCAGACTTTCAATCTTTCAACTGGTTAATTTCCTCCGGCTTTGCAATGATCCAATCTGGGTCGGCAAGGGCTTCAACTACTTTGCTAGGTTCCTTTTGACCGAGAAAGCAGGAGTAAAGACTTTCATTTATCATTGAGGCACGAGTTGTTTACACCAGTGGAGGGATCGCCAATTATTTGCGAGTTTGGTGTGCAGGGGTCCACTTTCTTGTATGAGGTTGTGATGATTCAGCTACATCAGTATCCGCCATTGTTTCTTGGCTTTGAATAGTCTAAGGTTCTGTAGGCTCTGCAGGTTGTGTAATAATGACTCTCTGAAGAAACTTCTATTGTTGAATCAGTGGGTTGAGGAGTGTCTGCTTCTGAGCTAGAGATGATCTTAGTATCAGTTGGAAGTTCACTGACGTCATCAATGTGGAGATTTTCCAACGTGGGAGGAGAATAAGCATTGCTTGGTGCTGTAGAAGTTGGTGGTGGGTTGCGGTGGTCTTGAAAAGAGATCCTCAAATAAAGATCGAGTTTCATATCGCTCAGTGTATTGGAGTTTGAAGGTTCGCCCCACCGAAGAAGTGCTTGGTTGATCTTTCGTCAACTCTCGTAGAAGTTCGGGTTCTGGACTGATTTGTGCAGAAATCACACGGTCTACTTCATCAAACGCCACGTTGATGCTTTCCATGACTGACCTTCCTCTCTTTGAGGTATACTCGATAGCTTTGGAGGTTTGTCGAGTACCCCACAAGTATCCCTTCGAACACTTTTGGGTCAAGTTTTCCTCTATTTTTCTCGATCGTTGCCCATGTAACACTTGCAACGAATACCCGCAGGAAAGACATGACACGCTCAAATACTAGCAAGTGTACTAGGTCGTGCAAGTAGTAAAACGGACGAAGTCCGAGTATCGATCCACGAAGATAGCTTAACTAGTTCTAAGATATTAAACCTAATCTAATTTAGACTAAGAGAATTTTTATAGTTTTGATAATTTTAATTAAACGAGATAAAACGCAAATAATAAAATAGACGCAAACAACTAGATGAGATAAGATCAATTGACGACGAGTGACCAGGCACATGTTCAGCACAAATAATTCCTACGTCTTCATAAAATCTATCCTCTCTAACCATCATGAATCTCAGTCAAGGTAAAATTTCCTAAGACAAGCGCTACTCGTTTGTCCCGCAATAGCGATCCTATGCGATAGAGAACCAACCCGTATATGTCTATAGATTGTAGTTTCCACGCACGCATTCAATCTCTATGAAGTTCCCCGAGCTTAAACGCTTTCGGCGCTTAAGGATTCGGAAACCACACATACGAAACCGAATTCCATCTCTGGTCGGTTTTATGTAGTGATGTTCGATGTTTATTGTTCTAACCGGTCTAATCACTTTGTCCGTCTCATAAACCAATCAAATAACATGCATATGTTGATCAGCCATACACAAGCATTAAGCGCAAACAAGGAACACGTGACTCAATTCACACGATCAAATAGGATAGAAAAATATTACTACGTAGTCATTATTCGCCTATCATGGCCTTAATCACAAAAGAATCTACGCTAGCATATTAATAAAATAAAACCACAAAATATTCAATATCGATATAATAAAATAATATAAAACTTCGCTTATCACGGAAAGAACGCCTCGCACGCCGTCGATCGTTTCTTTGTCGCAGCTCTTTTATTTTCAGCCTTAGGTCTTCACTGCCGTCGTTCTCCTCTATGTGCTCAAGTCTGCCTTTTTATTTTTTCTTCTTAGCCGTTTTTTCTCTTTTTCTTCAGTCGAAGCTTCTCGTCTCCTTTTATCGAATTGAAAAAGGCGCCGACTTAAGCGATTAATTCACCTAGTCGAATCTTCAAAGGCATGGAACATATTTGACTCTCTTATCTTGGTACATGCGCATATCTTGGTGGATTTTGTACTAGTAATATGACTTTGTTTCTTCAAGCCCCAATAGCCTCTTTTTGCTCTTCACGTTAATAGCTCTAAAATAGAAAAGAGAACTCTGGTAAAATTGCAGGTTACCCCAATTAATGTAGAAAATTGCAAGAAGATCCCCTAAGATTCAAATCGTTCCAAAAGTGCACTTATTTCCCTTTGTTGAAAATAACGATCATATAGCGAAATAAATTTAAAGATAAATAAATATAGGATATTCGAGGAATTTTTGATAAATAACGATCGGAATGCGCTTTTATGGGTAATAAAATTACGTAAAATCCTAACTTATCAACAATCCCCAAACTAGCTTCGATCGTCCCCGATCATAAAAGCGAAATAAAACCAAGTCAAGTTAGGATTATAGAACATCAGTAAATGAAATTCTCCTGTTTCATCTCAGAAAACGTAAAAGCATATAAAGTCAAGATAATCATCAAAATCTAGTCAAAACGAGGCTGAGGAATAAGTCGCAATCTTATCATAGCATGAAAGACATTTCTAGAATTATACCACGCATCAATCCACAACTCTCACAAGGATCGCTCAAGTCGCTCGGGTGTTTTCAAAGGGATCTGTATAAAACGCTCAATTCACGACATGAAAAGAATTTACACTATGCTTGCAAATATATCTTATCATAGTCACACAGTAGAAGTCATGCCCGAGTCAAAGGTCTTTCATCAAGGGTTATAATGGGGTCGGGTTTTAAAAAGGTGCGTCATATGGGAAAGTGAGCTAAAAGTATCAAACGTGTCAATCATAGAGTCGCTCTTCTAACCACTCATTCGCTCTTCTAACGCCGTGCCTATTTTTCACACGACCTCGTCCTTTTCCTTTTCAGCTCTTCTCTCGCCCGCTTAATTTTTTTCTTTTCTCTTTTTTTTTCTTTTTCTTTTTTCCTCTTTTTTTTTTCTTTTTTTTTTTTTTTCTTTTTTTTTTTTCCGAACCAGCCCCTCCTATCTTTTTTTTTGTATGTCTTATCGAAGCGAGAGGTTTCTAGTCTGCTGCAATATTACGACGAAAGATCTATATCATAGAACGAGTTCATAAATAACATGCATCGACGCTTAGATCCTTCTCAACCAACAAGCCACTATTCATGATATCGATATATTAACACGTTGATACGGGTCGTATAGGCTAAATTGAGGCAATCAGGCTAAATATCTAGTGCCCTTCTCATTTTCGCACACAAAAGTCCACACAGTAACCATTGACATGCACAAAGAGCAAGTTCGAATATATTTAGTCCATGCGTGTCACACAAGAATAAACACCGAACATAATGAGTTGCTCTGAATTTATCTCTGAAAGCTCAAGAACTCACATATATACTGAGTTTGTGCTTCATGATACACATTACTCTCCTAAAGCAGTTAATATAGCCAAATAACCATGCTAATATCAACGACAATGCAACATGTAAGATTATCTCTCCTCAACTCATTCAATCATATCACGATACAATAAAAATTTAAAAATTTTCATCATAGAGAGGAGATTCCACAGATGACGTTCAAATCGCAACCTTCATCAGTATACCCCACTAAAAAGACTGAAACACGTTGATACCAAAATATGTAAGCATATTAAATCTTGCATGTGTCACATCCCCACCCCCAAACTAAATAGCACATTGTCCTCAATGTGTAAATTAAAAGCAAAGAGAGAGAAGAAGTGACACTGCCCTGAATTTTATGTCGATCGATATAGACGACTTGGTTTATCTGCAGTGAACAAGCAACCATCACGGACATGCAAGCCCCAAACTATATATGAGCCTGCGAGAAAACATGACTAGGCGTACCAAGCGAGTTTTATTAGACGAAAAATAAATAATACCTGGAATAATATGACTAAATATAATATATATGCATCGATAATACTTGGGTTGCCTCCCAAGAAGCGCTGTTTTTGAACGTTAGCTCGACTCTCGAGACGATAATGATGGCTTGGTGTCTAGGCTTGCGTTGTGGTGTTCTGGAGGTCCTTCAGCTCGCTGGTATTATCTCCAGACGAGGTGTTGCTGAAAGGCACATAACAACGTAAAGCAGGAATATTAGTAGCACTAGGTTCTTCAAGGAATACCAGTTCACTTTGCCAATTTCCCCATCGTCGTAGAGTTTCAAGCGCTGCCCATTAACTGTGTGTTCGTCCTTCCGTTGATAAGGATTTGTACGGCCCCCGATGGATATACTTTCTGTACTATATAGGGGCCTATCCACTTACTTTTAATTCCCTGGAAAGAGACGTAGCCTGAGTTGAATAGCAAGTCACGATCGATCGACTTTGAACTCCCCTTTTTATGATCTTCTTGTCATGCCACTTCTTTGTCCGCTCCTTTTATAACTTGGCATTCTCCGTACGATTGTTGACGACACTCGTCCATCTCGTTCAGCTGGAGTAACCTATTCTTACATGCTTCAGAAAAATCAAAGTTTAGCTTTTAAATAGCCCAATATGCACGATGTTCTAGTTCAACAGGTAAATGGCATGCTTTTCCAAAAACAGACGAAAAGGGCGAAGTCCCTATTGGGTTTTATATGCAGTGCTGTACGTCCATAATGCATCATCTAGCTTCAACAACCAATCTTTCCTTGAGGCATTCACCGTGTTTTCCAAGATCTGCTTCAGCTCCCTATTCGAAACCTCTACCTGTCCACTAGTATGAGGATGGTACGGGGTACACACTTTATGCTTCACACCATACTTAGACAACAAACTAGCAAATAATTCATTACAAAATGAGCACCGCCATCGCTAATTATTGCCCTAAGTGTACAAAACGAGTAAAAACATGCTTCTTAAGAAATCGAATGACTACGCGTGCATCATTGTCCATACATGCTTCGGCCTCTACCCATTTAGATACATAATCTACTGCTACCAAGATTACTTATTTGAACATGAACTAGGAAAGGCCCATAAGGTCAATGCCCCACACATCAAAGAGCTCGATTTCTAACATGATATTCAATGGCATTTCATGCTTTCGAGACATAGCACCCGTAAGCTGACAACGATCACATGAGGTAACATAAGCATGCGCACTCCTTAAACAAAGTAGGCCAAAACAACCATTGTAATACTTTAATGCAGTCCTAGTGGGTCTGCGTGTCCACTCCGTCAAACCCGCATGACAATGAGAATAAAACCAACTCACCTCTTCGGCGGTATACATCGCCGGATTACCTAATCAGAGCAAATCTTGTATAGGAATGGATCGTCCACAGGTAGTGTTTTCGCATCGGAGAGAAATTTCTTCTTCTGATGAAAACTCAAGCCTGTGGGAATCTCATCCTGTAGCAGCATAATTTGCAAAATCCGCGAACCAAGGAAATGATGTATCGATCAAAAGCAAATAATTGTTCGTCAGGAAAATATTCGTCAATAGGTAACTCCTTATCTTGCGCATACTAATTATCTACCTAGATAGATGATCAGCTATCACATTCTCAACACCTTTTTTTATCACGAATCTCTAAGTCATACTCTTGAAGTAGTAAAATCCAACGATCAACCTAGGCTTAGCATCTTTCATAGCAAATAAGTATCTAAGTGCAGCATGATCACTGTAGATGATTATTTTATTCAACACTAAGTAAGAATGAAATTTATCTACTGCCCACGGCTAGTAACTCTTTCTCAGTAGTAGCATAATTCCTCTGTGCATCGTCTAGAGTTTTACTAGCGTAGTAAATGACCTGAAATACCTTTATCCTTGCGTTGTCCTATAACGGAACCTACAGCATCATCGCTAGCATCGCACATCAATATAAATGGGAGTGTCCAGTCAGTGCGACCATCACTGGGGCTGTGGTGAGTTTCTCCTTTAAAGTCCGAAAGCCTGGCAGACAATCATCAGTGAAGTTCAAGACGGCATCTTTAACAAGTAAATTAGCTAATGGCTTTGCTATTTTTGAAAAATCCTTTATGAAGCGTCGGTAGAATCCTGCGTGTCCCAAGAAGCTTCGAACTCCCTTTACTGACGTGGGTGGTGGCAACTGCTCAATCGCGTCAACCTTGCTCGATCCACCTCAATTCCTTTGTGCGATACTTTGTGCTCGAGAACTATACTTCAGGTACCATAAAAAATGACACTTTCTCCCAATTTAAGACAAGGTTAGTCTCTTCACATCGTGATAGAACAGATGCTAAATTATCAAGGCATGTATCAAACGTAGAGCCAAATACAGAAAAATCATCCATAAATATTTCCATGAATTTTCCAACTATGTCATGAAAAATAGCGAGCATGCATCTCTGAAAAGTAGCTGGTGCATTACACAATCCGAATGGCATCCGTCTATATGCAGAAGTACCATAAGGACAAGTAAAAGTCGTCTTTTCCTGATCCTCATGCGCTATAGAAATCTGATTATAACCTGAGTAACCATCTAGAAAGCAGTAAAACTCATGCCCGTCTAGTCTTTCTAACATTTGATCAATAAAGGGAATGGGAAATGATCTTTACGGTCGCTGGTAGGAATATTTTAGAAGTATCCAATAAATTATTCTAAGTCTTGCTATTTCTTTATGATGTATTTTATACGCTTTATTGTACGTAGATGGGTTGTTGTTGTAATGGGCTTGTTAAGGGCCCAATGGGCTTAAATACCTTCCAAGGTATTTAAGCTTAAACCTAACAAGGTTTTATCTAAGTTTTTCATTTGCTAAAATCTCACGTATTCAACACTAAACCTAAAAAGCATACTATTCACATTCTACGAAGGTTTATATCTGTTGAAGTGTTCTTGGATAATCTGGAATTACAAGTGTATCAGAGCAAGCGTGTAGGTGAGGTAACTTCATTCAAGCTTTAAAGAATCGGCAGTGGTGAGTTCTTGTGATTTTTCAGCTTCGTTACAAAGCTCAACTCGTGGGTTTTAAGCTATTTTCGGAGGCTGTTTTAATTTGTTAAGGCAGTCTTAAGTGCATCTATCAGTTCTGAAATTGTTGGATTTTTGTCTGAAAAATTGAAGAACAGCTCTGTTTTCAATCTGTTCTTGAGCTCGCGAACGCGGCTTAGTTTGGGTTTAAGCTCCCAATTCTCAGTTTGCGAACCAGTGTCACGAATCCAGTTCACTTGTTAGGGAGTTTCACGAATTCAAACTAAGGGTTGAACTTGAATTGAAGGTATCAAGTCAATTTGCGAATCAGTGTTTCCAACATTCTTCGCGAATCAACCATTTCACGAATCAGGGTACGCACTGTCCACACTTCGCAAATTAGAGTTTTTCGCGGGTTGGAATTTCACGAGTTCTCAGAAGTCAGCACTCAACTTCGTGAGTCAACTTCACGAATTGCAATTCGCAAATTCTCTCATCACTTCGCGAACCTTCAGATAAATTCGCATCCAACTACTTCGTGAATTCAGTTCGCCAACCAGTGAAAGAGACAGAACTTTAGATCAAGTCGCGAATCGTCTTCATGAACCTCAACCTGTTTGCGAACTCAAAGAATTAGCCCACTTCGCGAATCAATTTCACTTCGCGAATCCATCTTCACTTTGCGAACCGGAGGACAATTCTCAAATTTAGCCTTCGATTCGCAAACTCCAGCCAATTCACGACCTCGGTCGTCTTTTGAGAATCAACCTCTTAACTCACTTCGCTATCCTTCACTTCGCGAAATCTAAGTCCTCCGAATTGAACTTCACGAACCAATTGAAGCAGAGAGTTTCACGAACCCTTATCATCTCACGAACATGATCCAATTCCCAATTCCAAATTCTGAACCAAAACCTTAAGTCAAAGTCAAATTCTCAAATTAAATTTTGACCACAACTTTTGATTTCAATTAACCTTTCCTCACATTACACATTACATCATATCCAAAACCACACAAATGGACTCCTTTAGCATGGGTAATGATGTTAGACCTCCTATCATCCGACACGGAGAGTATCCAGTTTGGAAGAGAAGGTTTTCAACTTCATAGAAAGCAAGGACAATTCTGATAACTTACTTGAATCCATTTACAATGGACCTAAGCAGTACTGGACCATTATCCCAGCTACAAGCACTACCACCCCTGCAGAGAAGCACAAGTATCTTGAAGACTGTTGACCAATGCAATGACGAAGAAAAACTACGACTTAAGGGCCAATAAAAGTCGCAAATCATATACATGATGCAAGCCATTCCAATGACATTTTGATGCAACTCGAATGTGGTGAAAGTGCAAAAGAAATGTGGGATGCCCTACGGATCATGATGCAGGGAACAGAGGTGAACACAATGGCAAGGATGGCAAATACCCTCATCTCTTACGCATCGCTTTCAGGCAAACAAAGGAGAACTCTTCAAGAAACCTTCCACCGATTTCTTGTCCTCCTAAATAAACTAAAAATGAATGGATTACGAAAAATGTAATGGAGATCAACATCAAGTTCCTTGGATCACTTCATCCAGAATGGGAAGCAACAATAATCATGATGAGACAATGAACGATTTGACCAAAGTTAGTATCCACACCTTATTCGACCATCTCAATCAACACTCCAGTTATGTGGAGAAAAGAAGGGAGGAAGCTTGTGGGTTACCCGGTGTCTCCCGTAGATGCCACGTCCCTGGAACGGTGCGGAACAAAAATTTTCCGGGTTTCCCTTATTGCCCTCGTTGCTCGGATCAGAATAGTAACACATAGACATGTAATAGGGCGGGTCAAACCCGTAGAGATTACCAGTTGAAGCGAGTGGCAGCTCCTCGTCCTTTTCTTCAAGACTTCGTCGATGGTGGTGGATGGCACTAGATCGTCACTTCGACCTCGCATTGTACCACGGAAATCAGTTCTCTAAAGATGGCTAGAGAGAACCGAGCCGTCGCATGCGAGAAAGGTGTTTTTTTTTCGGTGTGTGTTTTTGTGCCTTTGTTATGGACGAAATTTTCTTTTCAAATTATGAAATAGGGCTGCCCTATTTATACTATGATATATTTTGGAAATCTCTAGGATATCTCAAAGATATGTTTTCGATTTTGCTCCTTAAGTGGAGAGATTTTGCCATATCTTTCTCTCCCCTTATTTAATTCAAATTCATATAAGGATTACTTACCATATTTAGACAACTAACTTAATACTAAGTCAAACTAAGTATATGTAAATATAAAATTCGAAACTTAATCCAAGATTAATTTCGAAATTTTCACCTTAAAATAAATAATATTCCAAATATAATATTTCTATATTTATATTTAATTTTTCGAAATTAATTCCCAAGGCATAATTCGAAAATTAGCTTAGGGTCCAGTTCCAATTTTACCCTCAAGCTTTAAGCACTTGGCCAAGCCCAGTCTCAAAGTTAGTTTTTCTACGAAAGTCCGACTTCGGTCCATTAAACGGCCCGAGGCCCACTAAGGCACGGCCCAAGTCTCGTTAAGGCCCAAAACACTTTCTCTCCTTATCAGTACACCTTGATGATCCTTTTTAAAGCCCGACTCTCTAGATTCGACTCAATCGGCAAGGGAGGAATCCAAGATGTAATACCCGTAAAATTTAATTAACGGGATTATGATTTAATTAGCAGAGAATTAGAAATTTCACGGGGTTAATTAAATAGAGAAGCTAGGAAGGATTCTAACTTAGGAAAGTAATTAACATTTACATTGGTAAGAATCAAAAACTAGTTTTAAATTGGACTTCGAAATTTTTATGTGGAATCTCGAATCAAGTTCGAGATTTAAGTCAAAATTCATCTCGAAATTTTGTATTTTCAATGTCGAAATCTTCATGAAGATTTAAGAACATCGAAAGAGAAGTTCAAGCCCATTAGATGTCGAAACATTAGAATTACTAAACAAATCGATTTTATGAGCGTATAGTCTAGAGAATTTGACCATAACAATAGAGTAGAGATAAGTGCCACGTTAGAAATTTTTAAGACAAGAGGTAAAGGTATTGTCGGAGCTTAGTCATCAACTAGTCCCATCACTCACAAATCCTAAGCTCTAATACTTATCAAAAAACGATTTATTATTAACAGAGAAACAAGTATAAGAAAGAAAACCCTATTAACCATAAGAATGAGAGGAAACCCTCGCCAACTTACCACAAGGAGAAGTGGACGAAAGGAACTTGCCAATTAAGGAATCATAGCGACGTAGGTTCGGATTTTAGTACGGAAATATCTCTTGCAACCCTTGTAATTTCGTGGTACACTTAATTAGGTGTAGTACTTCTATAAATTAACGATACTTATAGAGATTTCATGTACCATAGATGGCAGATTTCCTAGTTTAGAGTGTAAGGTATATTAACATATTCTTTGATCAAGGTATAATTCGAATAGCATAACATATTTTAAGAGGCTTATAACCCTATAGGATAAATTGGGATGAAGCTAACGATTTCAGGGCTTTGGCCGTAAACCACACTAACATATATTAGATTTTTATTTGAAGAAAAAGGCAGCTTGAAGGTGTTCTCGACGATATGATTTCCAGTGTAATAAATTCGAGACCCTGTTAAGTTTTTGTAGGAATGATCTCGAGCTCAAAGATGAGAATAGAACATGTCGAAGTCCATGTCAATGTCGAGATCTAATTAACAATCAAGTCCGAGATTTCTTTCGAGAAGTAAGAAACATATCGAGATTTAGGTCGAAATCCATGTTAGTATCGACTTTAAAAATGGAATTCGAAATCCGTGTAGAATCTCGAAATATGACTTGAAATCCATGTCGAGATATAGTATTGAAATTGACCTCGAAATCCCACAATAAAGTTCGACATTCATCTCGAGATCATTTCGAAATTCATCTCGAAAGCCACATCGAGAACTTGTAAGTTTTTAATAGATCACGAGAAGCCTATTTGGCGAATTAGGTACTAGGTAATTAAATAACATTTCATGATTAGTGAGTAAGAAAGCGACACCTTTATACAAGCTTGACCATCAAATAAAGATAAAGCAAGGGACGTGTTGTAAGTTCATGAAGTAAAGTAATATTGTACACTGTTTAATCAAATCTCGATATCTTGTCTCATGGAATTTCGAAATTATTAAAGTAGACAAGATCTCGTAAGCATCTTGTGAAGATAACTCGAGATCTATCTCGAGAACCTTAGTCACCATTTCGAAGTTTATTTTATAAGTTTTGTGCAATATTTAATTAAATTAGAACCATGTTTAATAGGATTCAAAATGGTACTTTTCAAATTAGGTCAAAAATTCGAACTTTAGGGCTTCGAAATTCATAAAAGTCAAAACTAGGGTTTTCAAATTAAGCCACTCTAGTGAGATTGTAAATAGACTAACAAACCCTAATTTTGTATGTTTCTATACTTAGGGTTTGAAGGTTAGCTTTCCATACGATATAGCTAAGGATACCAGGTAAGTGGAAATCGCAACTACAATACATAATTTTTATGTGCATGAAATTATTTTTATATGCTTTTATTGATTTTATGTGACGGGTCTATTTGCGTATATTATTTTATGTAAATTCTTACGTGATTTAATTACGTTATACGATGACATGATTCGCATATTCATGGCATGAACATATGCACGCACGACTAGTTGAGAGTCAGGGAGATAACGTGCATGAGTTAAAAGTCGCTTAAAAGCGATATGTATATTTGCCGATATGAGCATTTGTGTCGACTCAATGATGAGTCACGACTCTTCTATGCTACCTAAATATATTACGGCGATTCCACGGAGGCCGACTGCCTGATTCACGAGAGGCAGGTATATAAATATATTACGGCGATTCACGAGGCCGACTGCCTGATTCAGAGAGGCAGGTAAATACCCCGTAGCGGAAGATGCAACCTGGAGGATGCGACTCGAGGGTATGAGCGGCACTGAGGGAACCTCGAGTATTGGCGACCTCGTAGTAAGCTACCAGTGAGAAGCGCCCGGTGTCAGACCGCATTGGGATGGAAAGGCGCCTTAGGGTTAAACGAAATTTGTGTGCCCGGATTAGCCTCTCAATGGGACCGCATTGGGATTGAAAGGCACTAGTAGCCTCTCAGTGTGGACCATATTGGGATTGAAAGGCACCATAGGGATAAGCACAGATGGAGTACTCGGGTTAGCCTCCCGTGTGTGTACTGTCACTTATTATACCCTTAGGGGTTGGAGCTCTATATGGTGCATAGTAAGATTGAAAGCCGAAAGGGCCCAATATGAAATGAAAGAACGAGAAGAATATGAGAGGTCAATAGCATTGGCGCGAATGCCTTCGCTATTTAGGTCACGTGCATTGCATGTATGGTTTTCACTTACTGAGCTTTATAAGCTCATTCACGTTTTTATATGTTGTAGGACCCCGCGATCACGTACGTGATCATTTTCACGGCGAGGCCAACTTTTGAAGCTTCCGAGGCTTTTGAGATGGAAGTGTGTGCATGGATGCGACCTGGTGGAGGCCCGTAGATAGTTTTATTTTGACACGCTTGCGCGCTTTCCTATGTTATTAGGACCCAGGATGATTTTGTAGGAACCGTTACGATTCCTTTTTATAAAAGGAAAAATTTTATCTGAAATTTCATACGATGTATTTCGTTATTACGACATTAGTCGCGTAGACTATTTAAGAAATAGTGGTGGAAGGCGGGGCTGCCACACAAGAGTCCGGCAGTTACCTAGCCAATCCCGCAGTACCGGATCGTAACCCGATTCGAGTGCGAATTTCGACCCAGTCTTTATTCGAGAACCTTACTATAGATTTATAGTACTATGTATAAACCCTTCAGCTGTGTCCCAATCGAGTGAGAGCCATGGTCTATGTCAAACTCACTATACTCGATTCTATGATAAAACGGGGACGAGGCAAATTACCAAACTACCCTCCATGTCTAACATGAGTTAGTTCAATACCTTGGCCAAGGATTTCGTAATTTCCCGTCGCCGTCCTCATAGGACACTTATCTCGATTACTTGCGAGACTGTGAATCCGTACTCGGCGGTCTAAGCCCGGCAATCACAAATCGTCATCAAGACCGCATCTGGCCCGTTGACCCATGCAACAGCAAATCGGGTCGAGGGGAACCAGTGACAGTACGACCCGTGAGTAATAAGCCATGTTCGACCGTACGACCCGTGAGTCAGTGTCCATGAAACGATTCAATCCCTTGATTCGACTCGCATCACAAGTCATGACCTCCGCTTCCAAGGGGGTATCGGCACTCGATAGGTCATCGACAAATAAGCCGTAATCGGTTATCCAGCACCCAACTGGAGCCTAAGGCTTACGGACTTTTACTGCTCGAGGTTAAGAGTCCACTGGTGCCTTCCTCTCTCGTACTCATCGAGAACAGTGACTCAACTCGACACATTTGGATTGTTCATTTATTGCTTTACCGGATGCTTAGTAAAGTACTCTTATATCCAATAAACGAACAACGCCTTTCAATAAACACACAAAAAATATCTTATTACATAAAAGGTCGAATGATAAATAAGCTAATGCCCTATACAATCTAATCCTCGTATAGCATTCGAGGGCATATTCCTAACAAAGCTAGGCCAGTGGGAAGCGACACACTCGCACTTATGACTGAAGGATCATCAAGGAAGCAATCAAAGGACAAGGAGATCATCTAGACATCAAGCTCAGGAAGGACGTGATTCAGACACTGATGGAGAACAGGATCTCACAAAACATGGGGATAAGGAAATCACTTTCAAGGAACTTGCAAAACAACTCGCTTGGTCTCAAACTTCGTATAGAAGAAATACTATAAGAAGCCTGGATACTCATCCAACCGTCAAAGAACTCCTCTAATTCAAAGGGAAAGGCTCATGATGAAGAACAGAACCCTGAAGCCGTCCCTCAAGCTGGAAAATGCTTCAATTATGGGAACGCTGGACACTTTGCCAGAGAATGCAGATTGCCAAAGAAAAGGATGTCAACTATTATCGAAGAAAGGTTCAATTGGCCGAGCAGAAGGAGAAAGGAATGGTCTTGATGGCCAAACATGATCATTGGCTTGAGGACACCTCAGACAGTGAGGAAGAAAACATGGCACTAATGGCCAGACTGGATGACGAAGAAGATGAAGCTGAAGCTGAAGGAAGTGATTCAGAAAAGGAAACCAACAACGGCTCAGATATGGTTGAGGTAAGCGAAGCTGACTGTGACTCATTACTTAAAATGAAAAAATGAATTTTTTAACTCTCTATAAATCGAATAAATAGGGTAAAAAGAAATTAGAGAATTAGAGGCGAATCTACAAATAATCTAGAAGTTTTAGATAAGTTTATGTATGAAAATGCATGTGAGAAAAATCGTGTACTTGTTGCTAATGAGAAGTCACTAAGCTTGAAGCTCAAGTGCTAAAATCCGAGGCTAAAGCCAAGTATTAGCCGTAGAAATGAGGTCCCATAGAGATAAAGAAATGGACACCTCAATAAATATGACTTACTCTGTAATGAACGGGAAAGACTATACTCCAAGATTAAAAAATTGGAGGACCTCTTAACCCGACGAGAACAGACAGAACAGACATTCTTCCTTAACAAACCTGCCAACGTCGACTTCTATAATCCCCAATGCACCCTATTTATATGATGTCCAATACATGCAGTTAGGATGTATGACAGAACTCATGCCTTTTGTTAGCGAATCCGAAAAGGATGAGACGCACAAGAAAACTGAGATATCATTTGATTATAAAGAATTAAACGATAGTTATATAAAGAAAGAGCGTGTCCAGCAATAACTGAATTCGAGTCTGAAATCCGACCTATTGAAGGAGATACCTCAGAAGAATCAACGAGTGAGACACAAATGAGTAAGTATGCATCAGGATATATGCCTGAATGCATAAAGAAAATTAGTGATCTACACTCCACTCTCGAAGAGAGAGAAAGTCCTTTGATAATGAAAGGCAGATACTTCTCGAGGAAATTTCTAAACTTAAAGAAAAATTAAGACTACAATCACTCACATATATCTTGAGTTCTAATGATAAACTTTCCTGCACTAATGCTTTGAAATTTTCAGGACCCACGAAAGAACCATTGAAAGGACAAGTCTGGGTTAGAAAAGAAGATCTTTTGAAGAAGACTCATGATTTTAAAGAACCTCTTGTTATTGATTTCTTTCCTTCCAAAAGCTTTGTATCGTCTTCAATTTCTCATGTATCGCAAACTCATATTTTCATTCAAAAAATCGTTTTCCCAAGCATAATCGTTTTCATAAACAAACTCACGATTCGACTTCAAATGACACGCCTATAAAGAAAAGGAAACAATCAAAGGCAAAACCTGCTAGGAAACCCACAAAACAAACAAAGAATTCAAAACACGTCCCCAAAGCTAAGACAAAAAGAATTCCGCTACTACAGAAATGGGTTCCAAAGCTTAAGTCTGAGGAAACCCAAATTCAAGCCCTATAAACTTTTAATGACTCTGCGCATGATAGTAAGTCTTCCGCTGGTAGGCTAGGAAGAGAATCTATACAAACTAATAAGTACAACAGAGGTGGACCCATTTTTAAATGGGTACCGAAAACCCTCTAGTTTGTTTTTGTAGGCCCCGCATGTGTGGTATCTTGATTCAGGTTGCTCCACACACATGACCGGGAAGAAATGACTGTTGAGCAACTACGTTGATAGGCCAGTGGACTAGTATGCTTTGGAAACAGCAATGGAGCAAGAATCCTTGGTTATGAAGATCTTATATGCAATCGACTCACAATCAAGGAAGTTTCCTATGTTGAAGGACTGACACACAACCTCTTATCCATAGGACAGATCAGTGACATTGGACTTCAAGTTGTGTTTCAAAATAGACATGCAAAATTCTCAATGCCCATGGTGAAGAACTTCTTACTGGAACTCGCAAAACAAATCTATACACCATCAACATTGGGACTATCAGACCAAAGACAAATATCTGCCTGATCTCCAAAGCAACATCAGTTCAGAATAACTTATGGCACCAGCGGCTATCTTATCTTAACTTCAAGACTCTCAACAAGCTGTCAACAAAAAACTGCCATTGGACTTCCACCACTAAAGTACCAGAAGGAGCATATGTGTTCAGCTTGTGAGAGAGGAAAAATGAAAAAGGCCTCCCATCCTACAAAACACACAACATCCACTCAACATCCACTAGAGTTACTACATATCGATCTGTGCGGCCCAATGCGAACAGATAACATCAGTGGAAAGCGATATATGATGGTTATTGTAGATGATTACTCACGCTACACTTGGGTCCGCTTCTTACGGACAAAATCAGAGACAGTTGAACATATTCCAAATCTCATCAAGACAACACAGAACTTGCTACAGTGCAGTGCTAAAATATATTCGATCTGACAATGGAACATTCGAGAATCAACAGCTCGGTGACTTCTACGAATCTCTAGGGATTACTCACAATTCTCTGCAGTCCACACTCCTCAAAGAATGGGGTTGTCGAAAGACGAAATCGGACGCTCATAGAAGCTGCCCGAACAATGCTCATACAATCATCACTACCTCATTTCCTTTGGGCAGAAGCAATGAACACTGCTTGCTATACTCAGAATCGCACAAACATCCATCTAAGATTTGGAAAGACGCCTTATGAACTTATAAACGAAAGATTACCCAACATTGCCCACTTTAGGATTTTTGGATGCAAATGCTTCGTCGCCAACGACCGCGAAGACAAATCTAAGCTAGATCCAAAGGCTACTGAAGGAATCTTTGTGGGCTACTCTGCGCAATCTAAGGCGTATAGGGTATATCTTCGTGAAAGAAGAATGATCATTGAAAGTGTAAATGCTACTTTTTATGAAGGTCTAGAAATTAATTCTGGACAAAGCAGCCCAGGACTCGAACCAACATCAGTCGGCTCTACTCAAACAAGTATGGAATTAGGAGAGCCCTCGAGTTGCGCTTCTGAACATGACCGTTCAGAAACAGGGACTGACAATGGAAAGTTGTGATACGACCAACAACAAGCAGCTGAAGACACGAGAAACAGTAGACCAACGTGTTTTCCAGCCAACAAACTCAAGAGGAAATGGATTTGGATCACTTTTTTAGCACATGTACTTTTCTATTAACAGAGACAAGGCAACCATCGATCCCTATCCTTGACACTGAACCAAGTCCTAGTTCATCATTTCTGAATCCAAACCATTCCTGAACAAACATTTCCACCCTCAGACACGGAAAACTCGGTCCCTGCAACATCAACAGAGAACTCACTGGCTTCCGCTAGTAACACTACTGCCTTTGAGATCGAGTACCCACTTAATGAGAGATCAGAAATGGATGAAGCTACATTACCGCACGAAAAGAAGTGGATTAAAAGTCACCCTACCGATCAAATAATAAGAGATCCCACCATAGGAGTAAAGACTAGAGGTTCGATATCCAACTAATGTAATTTTACTTGTTTCTTGAGCCAAATAGAACCTACAAGAGTAATAGACGCACTACGTGACCCTGACTGGATAGTTGCTATGCAAGAGGAAATCAATCAGTTCAAGAGTCTCAAAGTCTGGAACTTAGTCCCTCGTCCAAAGGCAAGACAGTTATCGGAACAAAATGGGTATTTAAGAACAAGAAAGACGAGGATGGTGTCGTAATCCGCAACAAAGCTAGGCTTGTTGCTAAGGGGTACAATCAACAAGAAGGAATCGACTACGACAAAACGTTTGCCCCTGTAGCAAGAATCGAAGCAATTAGACTATTTCTAGCATACGCAGCACATAAAGACTTTATTGTCTATCAAATGGATATAAAGACAGCCTTCTTGAACGGGATTTTAAAAGAAGAAGTGTTTGTCTCATAGCCCGACGGATTTCTCAATACAGATCATCCAGACTTTGTATACAAACCCGATAAAGCACTATATGGGATGAAGCAAGCTCCAAGAGCCTGGTACGAGGTTCTATCTGAATTTCTTCTCAACTCGGATTTCACTAAAGGGAAAATCGATACAACACTGTTCGTCAAGAAAGATGGTTCTGATATAATGCTTATGCAAATCTACGTGGATGACATCATCTTTGGCTCTACCAACCCTAAACTCTGTGACGAATTCAGCACTCTGATGAAGTCACAGTTTGAAATGAGTATGATGGGAGAAATGTCTTTCTTCCTTGGATTGCAAATCAAGCAACTTCGGGATGGGATATTTATCAATCAGTCCAGTACATCCACGACATTCTCAGAAAATATGGGATCGACAAGAGCAAATCCCCAAGCACTCCAATGTCGACCTCATGCACCCTAGACGCAGATCACTTGGGTGAACCAGTAGATGTTACCCATTACAGAGGAATTATTGGATCTCTGCTCTACCTCACTGCCAGCCGACCAGATATTTTATTCTCCACATGCCTCTGCGCTCGATTCCAAGCTAATCCCAAGGAGTCGCATCTTCATGCTGTCAAGAGAATTTTGAAGTATCTGAAAGGCACTCCAAACCTCGGACTTTGGTATCCTAAGAACTCCAGTATGAAACTAATAGGGTATTCTGATGACTTTGCAGGGTGCAGACTGGACAGGAAAAGCACATCATGACACATCCAATTCCTTGGCGACAAACTCGTATGTTGGGCCTCTAAGAAACAAAAATTGTGTATCAACTTCCACAGCAGAAGCAGAATACGTCGCTGCCGCAAGTTGTTGCTCACAAATTTTGTGGATCAGGACTCAACTACGAGACTACGGGTTTGATCTAAATAAAATTCCTATTTATTGTGATGTCAAAAGTGCCATAGCGATTACATGCAATCTTGTTCATCATTCACGGACTAAGCACATAGATCTTCGATATCACTTCATAAAGGATCAGGTAGAAAGAGGCATAATAGAAATGCACTTTGTCAATACAGAGATTCAACTAGACGATTTGTTTACAAAGCATTGAATGAAAAACGTTTCCAATTCTTAGTTGCAAAGCTGGGAATGTTGAATCTCAATCTCTAATTTCGATTATGCCTCCCTACGGTTTCACTAATTGTCTATCTGCTCTGTTTTAATTTTCTATTATTCTGTGCGTGTTTCTTAGTTAGAATTTTTTTTTTATTTTTGCTTTAGGTTTTACGTTCCTTTACAAATAAATTTTTCTTCCTTTCAAATAAGTCGATATAGCGCCAATGCTGATGGCACTACATCGAGGGGGAGAAATATTATATCCATGCATCAAGGGGGAGTAAGTGATTCATTTATTTTTTAAGATACTCGATAGGCATTTTATTTAGGGGGAGTTTGGAAGAGTCTAGTCCAAACTTGCGAATATTAAAGGGAGTCTTTATTTAAGAAATCCAAATATTGATATTCAAAATCTTGTAGAGTTTTTTTCAATGATTAATAAAATCTTCAAAATGCGAACAACCTCTCAAAACATAAGACTCTCAAAACACATAAAACACTCATAATACGCAATTACTCTCAAAAGCTAGTATGCCCTGTTAAGACCCAAAACAGAATAGCGAGTAAAGCAACGAATAAGCACAAAAGAAGAAAAATCTCAAAGGCCACCATATCCAAATTATGCTGAAAATTACGCCTAAATTCTACCTGTTCTTTGACCACCTTCTCTTCTTCCTGCTTCTGCCAACTCATCTGTATGTGCGAAAATGAGAAAATACGAGATGAGTAAGTTTTAGACTTAAGGTACTTAGGTGTGGTTTGAGCCATGTCTATTTATAAGCACGAAGTGAACTATAACGTCATTTATTGTCCCGACATAAAGACGAATTTTTGACCTGAAGAATCAGCGCCGTAAAAGAAAACGATGCTTTCTTCTTCGATTATCGGATCTTGCATCACGTAAATCGATTTTGAAACACTCATAGATTTTATGTTATCTTGGTGATTGATCGTGTCAAATTGGTGGTATTAGGCTAATTATTAAATTTTGAGTCTTTGATCAATTGAAAATTTTGCACATTAGATTAGTATTGATTTGCAAATCTACATTTACTCTTTTCAAAATTTAGATTGCGAATCAACACTTGTATTTCTCCAATTTCAATTCGCGAATCCTCCAAACTGGATCCGTCAAATTTTGATATTCAATTCGCGAACTCAACTCAATTTGCGAAGTCTCAATTCGCGAATCCTCTCAAACTTTGACTAGTCAAATAACTATTTTGCGAACTCACAGCTTCCAATTCGCAAACTATCCGATATGCGAACTACTCTGATTTCGCGAATCCTCTATGGGCCTTCATCTCTATTTCGCGGCCCAAAGTTCAATCTTCAATCTCTCGGCCCGCGGAAGTCACTTAACCTAATTCTAATTCGCGAAATACACACCTTTTTTTTTTGCGAACTCCGAACTCGTAAAATTTCCCAAAATTCTCACCATCTCCTTCGCAAATCGATTCACATCACTCATCATCTTCCCAGCTTTCACACTAACTGTGCTTCCTCGTCCTCAAAGCACTCTTCGGCACACACACACGATCTATTGTGGTAAGGAACCATTTGATTTAACCTCTTATGTATCTGTTTTCGTATTTGCAGGTTCAATGTTGAAAGAACTGGTATTTCGGGTCTATCTTCTGGAGAAATCTTTTCAATGATTTTGTTTTTAAGGGTCTTCGTCCAAATCGGTCATCTTTTCTTCCAAATCGTTTTAAAGTTCTAATATGCTTTTCAAGATGTTTTTCCTTTAAAAAAAAGGGGTTAGGGTTCGAAGATTTTTTTTTAAGATGATGACTCTTTGATCTGTTAAATATTTTTGTGAATCCAAAAATGTGTTTTTGGCGAATTCCATCGATTGCTGACTTAGTCAAATTCGCGAAGCTCTCATCCTTACGATTTCAACTAATTCGCAAATATCAGCTTTTGTGAAACTACAATTCGCGAACTGACCCAGCCACTCTGCGAACTCATTTCACAATTTAGATTTCGCGAAGTCTTTAATCCAAGTTCGCGAACTGGAACGATTATAATTGACCAAGTCAATTCACGAACTGAGTACACGTTTGTTTAAACTGATTCGCGAACTTTACTTAACAAATTTCAAACCTTGATTTACACAGATTCGCAAAACTCACTTAGCAAAATTTCAAAGATTTCATCGAAACATTAATGGGCCGAACAGTTTTGGGCTCAACACAACTTTAAAACTGATTCCCATAACTTAGCCAATTTCAAACCTTTATTTACACAGATTCGCGAAACACACTTAGAAATTTTCAAAGAAATCTTCAAAACCGTTATTGGGCCGAACAATTTTGGGCTGAAACAAATGAGTATAAAATGAATTATCTTTTAAGCCCAAAATCTTCACATAACTTTTATTCCTAATCTCGTTTTCTTTCGTGTTGCAGTTTAAACAGAAATTCCCGGTGCTATAAAAAAATGACGACACCGGCAGACCTCGTTTACTCAACCTCAAAATGGATCGTGATCAGAGACAACAACTACCAACTCAACTTAAACACTTTCAAGTGTCAAGAAGAGATCATCCCATCCATTTTGAGAAACCACCATCTTGGATACGCCTTCTCAGCATCAGTCCAAGTCCCTACTGTCTACCTTCAACAATTTTGGGGACAATGACTACCAAAATTGCTCAGGACAACAGCACCTACTATGAAGCCCAGATTACAAACGAGACCTCCAGGATCACCAGGGAATTCATTCGACAAATTCGTCGGATGCCAAGTCAACCTGAATATGAACATGAGGCATCCGAGGACGAGCTCATCGCTGATATGCTCAGAATGGGTTACTACTGCTCTCTCGAGTTTGTTTCCCTTTTCAGCAATCAATGACCCCACATCCCTGGCGAACTCTTTATGCAATTGTCAAGAAGTGCTTCTCACCGAAGCACTCAGGCTGGGACAGATGCAACCTCACGATCCTTCGATCTTCCACAGGATTGTCTTCAGCAAAAATTACGACTATGCCAAGCTGATTACATTAGACCTAGACGATCAGCTTCACCAGAGATCGAAGTCCAAATCGAAGCAGCCACAGAACCTGCCCTATCCCCTGTGGTTCTCACAATGATCCACCATTTTATGACCACAACACCGGGGATACCACCACGACCAGAAGAAGAAAACTACGGCCCGCCCAAACTAAAATTTCTTCAAAAGGGAAGACAGACGAGAAGTACTCATGCACAGCCATGCCAATTCCCAAGTCTTACTAACCCTAGCCAGCGACAAAATCGAAGCCTACTGCTAGAAATACAACGTCCCCAACCCTATGACTCAGGAAAACCCACCTGAGTCTGACCCAGGGGTTAGTGAGAGAGAGAGAGAGAGGAAAATAGTGAGAGCCTGAGAGAACCCTCAGAACAACATATAACACCTCAACAATCCCAACAGACTTCCCAACAAATCATCCCAGAACAACCACTCGAACAACCACCACAGCCTGAACAGATTGAACAACATCAAACAGTTGTTCCTGAAATATCAACGTCTGAAGCCCCCTCAGTCAGAATAGGCCGGGTTAACCCATAGGATAGAAGACGTCGTACTCGACCCAACGGTGCACGAACAACTCCAACCCGACCATTCACTTGTCTCCCAACAGACAAGTGTCTCAACATCCACAGAACCACCCCAAGCCCCAACTAGCCCGGCTCCTGTATCCGAACCAATCAAAGAGATAACTACCTCTTCAACACAGACCGAGCCTCTGCCTGACAACAGGCCTCAACGTCCATAGAAGCGCCCATAATTGAAGCACTTCAAGGATGGACGGAAGTCTCGAGGATAATTACTTCAGCAACTCATCATCTGAGAGCCACCATAGAGGACCTAGTCCTGTACTTGTGCTAGAAGTGGCCTCGGTGAAAGCTCCACTCAAGTCCGTCTTCCTGACGAGGCCGTAGTGACCCGAGCACCTTCTCCTAAAGATGTGTCGCAAGGAGAGGTCGGAAGACCCAACGATACTGAAGTCCACTCGACTTCAGTTGACGAGGACCACCGTACAGAACCTAGTTCTGAACGTGCGATAACGGCTAACCCTAGTGGCACCGGAGCACCCTCAGCAACTCCCCAAGCTGTGACGACGACCTACATGGAGAATCGCCTATTTGAGTTCTTTGAATCCGTCACCTTACACGGATTCAAGGACTCATTAGGAATGCCATGCAATCAGCCTCCACTAACAAAGGAAAGGCCCCCATGGTAGAACACACTGTCACAGCCTCGCATCATCTCACTACCACCACCACGAGTAACCCGTGAACCCAATCCATATCATATGCCTCTACTTCAACTCTTCGACATCGGAATCTCTCGCCTTCTTGAACTCGACAATCAGTGGACTCCAGCAGAAGAAGAATTGTACCAAAAGCTGATTGCGGGTGGAGTCATACCTCACCCGACTACCTGTCGTCCAGAAGGCTCAAGTCAGAAAGCGTCTTCACGATGATCCTGATGACCAAGATCGTCCTGAGGGGGAGAAGAGGCCGAGAACCAAGTCTCGGTCGTTCGCGGCGGACGAGGACGCGGAGTTCAAATTCGTGGAGGCAGTTCTTCCCGACCATCCAATCCACCACCACCACCAAGGTCCTCTAGAGGCAGACAAGCTACGCCAGAGCCGAACCAGACAACTTCCCATGGCGTAGTCGAGTCTGGCTCTTTGAGGACCTCCACCCAGTCAGTCCAAACAACCATAACCCCACATCCCCAAGCTCCAGTCACTATCGATAATCCAACCATGCCAGCCGAAGAATTGTACAATCCACATGATGTAGTGGAGAATACATATTTGGCGAAGAATGGAGGACTCATCCGGCAAATCCGACTATGCCCAGAAACTTAATGGACAATGTTAGATACTTTCTTTTGAAGGCAAACATCAGTCTAGTCCAAATTGAGGAAGAGGAGCTCAATGAAGGTGAAGATTATGAAGCAGAGATACCTGAACTTCCCGAGCTTCTCCAACACACGGTCATAGACGAAGATTGTCCTCCAGATAACCACAAAGGAATAGACGAGTTGAAACTTCCATGGAAAAACGTGAAGGTGAATGCTCCATATCAAGAAGAAATACGAAAGAAAATCTGGAGGAGAGGAGGATAAGATCTTAAAGAAGGATGAGCTTGACCTCAGAGATCTACGCATCTCCCACGACCAAAATCTATTCAGTACCTGCTCTCTATCCGTCGAACACTAATGTTCAGAGGAAAAGGAACGAATGTGGATGATCTTCGAAGACCAGAGGCAAAACGACCCAGAATCAGAGAAATTCTGACAGTTCGAAAGGAGCGATTCGGAGACATAGAATTCCCTATTACTTAGTACGACAAGAAGATGAGTCAGTCGAAGAACTGAATGAAGGCGATCTCTTATCTCAGAGGTGAAGATATTGATCAGTTAGTAGGGGATTACAGGACGCTTGGGGTACTCAGAACTCCAGAATTAAGGATCGGTTATGCTTCTTCATGTTGCGCCAAGTCAAGTTTAACGCGACACATGACCTCCAATGGCACTTGAGAGCAACATGAAAAAGGTGAATCTCACGAAGCCCTCCTTTGAAGCACCTGAGTCAGACAGCTATGGAGAAGGCCATATATTTGTAGGAGAAGACCCTTCAGTGATCTACATAAACTACAAGGGAGAGAAGAGACTGATGAGAACTTCAGAGATCCACAAGTTCAGCAATGGAACACTAGTATTATTCGAGATAAGCTAAAAAGGATCACTGAGGAAATGAGAGACGAAGAATATGAAGTGCAAGAGAAGTACCATAAAATAATCGAAACCATCTCTGCCCAAATTTCCTTTCGCAGAAGGTTGAGATCATATGAAATAAGACTGGACTTAGAAGATCAGCCTACGAGCTCTGGAACCTCGGCCTCCTCCTCGCTCAAAGAAAAGAAGAAGAAGTGAAGTGAAGACTTAGAAGATAGTTTATTTGTAATTTGGACACTTAGGGGGAGAATGTTAGGAATATTTTAGAAGTGTCCAATAAATTTATTCTAAGTCTTGCTATTTCTTTATGATGTATTTTATACGCTTTATTGTACGTAGATGGGTTGTCGTTGTAATGGGCTTGTTAAGGGCCCCAATGGGCTTAAATATCATCAAGGTATTTAAGCTTAAACCCTAACAGGTTTTATCTAAGTTTTCCATTTGCTAAAATCTCACGTATTCAACACTAAACCTAAAGCATACTATTTAAATTCTACGAAGGTTTAATCTATTGAAGTGTCCTTGGATAATCTGGAATTACAGTCGCATCATTCAATTTCCTATAATCTATGCATACACGCCACCCCGTAACAGTCCTCAGGGAATCAATTCATTAGAGGCATCTTTATAAAGGTCATACCTCCCTTTTTAGGAACAACTTGGGTCGGACTAACCCTTGCGCTATCAGAGATAGGGTAGATAATACCTACGTCCCAAAAGCTTAATTACCTCCTTTTTCACCACTTGTTGCATCGCTGGATTTAGGCGTCTTTGTGGCTGTGCGACGGCTTGTAAGAATCTTCCATCAAAATCTTGTGCAGGAAAACGGTCGGGCTTACTCCCTTGATGTTAGCAACCTTCCATGCGAATGCTCGTTTGTGTTCTCTTAGCACCCTCAGTAGCTTTCTTCCATTAGATCTGTCAAAGTGGAAGAAATAATCACGGGGTAAAGTATCAAGATCGCCAAGGTAAACATATTTGAGGTGACTAGGTAAAGTTAAGTTCTAAAATCGGAGGCCCTCTATTGATGGTCGAGGTTGTGTGGCTAATGATCGATCGAGACGCTCTACTTTTGGCTTGGCCGACCTCCGGTAATGTGGGTTCGCTTCTAAGCTTGCTACGGTATCGGCCATTTCCTCGGACTCGTCTCCGACTAGCATGCTTCCAATTTTTCCTTATTCCTAAAAATTTTAAAATACTCCAGAGCACATGCGTCAATACTATCAATAAGGAACAAGAATCATCATCTGGAGGGTGTTTCATTGCCTTATAAACATCAAATATAACTTTCTCATCCCCAACCTGTATGATGAGCTTACCATTACCAACATCAATAAGGGCTCTTGCGTATTAGAAACGGTCTTCCTAAAATAAGGGGCATGTCAGTGTCTTCTTCCATGTCTAACACCACAAAATCGGCTGGGAAGTAGTGCTCTCCAACCTTCACTAACACGTCCTCCACTCCTCGTGGGTATGTGATCGATCTATCCGCTAATTGGAGTATCGTAGATGTAGGCTTTGGCTCACCTATCCCTAGCTTTTTCAGAAGTTAAAAAGGTAAAAAGTTAATGCTCGCTCCTAAATCACAAGGAACATTAGAATGATAATGAGCCTATGGAACAAGAAATAGAAAAACTCCCCCTATCCTTGAGCTTTGGTGGTAGTTTCCTTTGTAACACCGTAGAGCATTCTTCGTTAAGGGCTATTGTGCCATATTGCTCTAGCTTGTTCCGGTTTGATAGCAACTCCTTGAAAATTTGGCGTACTTCGGAATCTGTAAAAGAGCTTCACAAAAAGGGATGTTAATTTCTAACTTCCTAAAAATATGATAAAGCGCTCGAGTGCTTATCCGGTTTTTCCCCTTCGTAATGCCGGGGATATGGTGGTCGAATCTTGACTGGTGGGAGTGGGTCGACCTTCTTTTCCACCGCGAGAGAATCTAGCTCGGTCTCGACTTCTCGGCCCGCTGGTCCTTCCTATGGTTGCGATGAGCTGCATCTGTGGTTGTGACCTTGCTTTCATCGTCATTTTCTGCCTCTTTTGCTTCCTCCACTTCCTCGGCCTCCTGAGTTGATTCAGCGTCTTCCCACTCCTCAGCTTAATGGCCTTGACGTGCTCTCGAGGTTCTTTTCGGTGTCGTTTGGGAGTGTGCCTGGTTGACGCTCTGACACTGTATTTGAGAGTTGTCCGATTTGAATTGTTAAGTCCTTTATTGCGGCCCGTATATCGTGGAAGCTTCCTGAACTCTCCTACTTGACTCCGGAGTCTCTCCTCCGTCTTGCGGTTTTGATCGCCTTGAACCGCCTTTCTCCAAGGCTATCTCCCAATCGGCCTTTTGTTTTGTTGTGGATCAATTTGTTGATTCTGAAGGAGGCTTCAAGTAGTGCGAGTTGCCATACGACAATTTGGATGGCTTCTCCAGTTTGGATCGTATGTGTTGGAGTATGCATTCCTCTGCCTATTATGGATGTGATTGACCGTCTCGAGTCTGCGAGTGTAATAGGTCTAACTTTTATGTATGGCTTCGAACTGCACCTCCAACGAGCTACTTATCTCATGTACTCCAGCCGTCCGTCGGTCCAGATCATGCTCAGTATATCTTGCAGGGTAGGTGCGATTCGCTCGATCGCTTGGAGTGCTTCCTCATCGCCTAACTCCATGAATTTCGTGTGCACCCGCCGTCGACGATCCTCTTATTTGGTGTGCTCAGCCCTAAGAAGAATGATTGCATATGAACGCTCACAGGTATGCTGTGCTTTGGGCACTGTCTGAGGAGGCTCTTGTACCTACTCCATGCATCGCTCAGAGATTCGCCACCTTCTTGTTGAAGTTTACTAGCTGGCTTCTATTTCGCCAGTCCTTGACAGTGGGTAATATTTCCGAGAAAGCACTCCACTAATTGCTCCCAACTAGTGATAGATGCATGTGGCAATGATGAGAACCATTCAGACGCCTTACCTGTCAAAGAAAAGGGAAAAAATGTCAGTTTTATAATTTCCGTGGAGACGCCAGGATACTAATAGTTCTGCAAATTTGAGTGAATTTCAAAATATGTGAATTTGCGTCCTCGTTTGTAAGCCCATGAAACTGTGCTGAACCCGTCACTATCTGTTATAGCAACGGGTTCAATTATTTGGTCCCATGAAACTGTGCTGAACCCGTCAAAAGATTATTTGGTCCCGGCGGGATGGCAATCGGGTCGCTGTCATCGAAATTTCATGGAAGCGCTCGACTTAGTAAAGTGGGCCGTGGCAGAACCATCTCATTATGTACTGTTCTTCCTCGTTTTCTTGATTCTCCATTCTTTGTCTACGATTTCGATTGTTATGCCGACACGTAGCCTCAATTTCTGCGTCAAATAGCAATGGTACGTTCCCCGAGCTTCGTGCATGCACTAATTGGAATTGTCTGCAAAGATGAAAAATCAATGTAAGCGAACTGGTGAAAATAAATAAAAAATGTAATAATAATAAAATAATAATCGATAAAATGTCTAAACTAAAACTCAGAATAAATCCTAAATTAATAATATAGGTAGCCCCGGCAACGGCGCCAAAAACTTGACACGCTCAAATACTAGCAAGTGTACTAGGTCGTGCAATTAGTAAAAACGGACGAAGTCCGAGTATCGATCACGAAGATAGCTTGATTAATTCTAAGATATTAAACCTAATTCTAATTTAGACTAAGAGAATTTTTATAGTTTCGATAATTTATTAAACGAGATAAAAGCGCAAATATACATAGACGCAAACAAACTAGATGAGATAAAGATCAATTGACGAGGAGGGACCAAGGCACATGTTCAGCACAAATAATTCCTACGTCTTCATAAAATCTATCCTATCTAACCATCATGAAATCTCAGTCAAGGTTTTCCTAAGACAATCTCTACTCGTTTGTCCCGCAATAGCGATCCTATGCGATAGAGAACCAACCCGTATATGTCTATAGGATTGTAGTTTCAACGCACACGCATTCAATCTCTATGAAATGCCCCGAGCTTAACGCTTTCGGCGCTTAAGGATTCGGAAACCACACATACGAAACCGAATTCCATCTCTGGCCGGTTTTAACGTAGTAGATGTTCGATGT
>JAPQWV010002917.1:0-48453 GCA_027422505.1 Craterostigma plantagineum | reverse complement strand
TTCACGCTATTCGTTTCTAATCCTATTGGTTCCGACTTTAGTGTATAGTTACCTCATACATCACTATCAATCATTTAGTTTGTCAAAACAAATAAATATTTTGAGAATTATTTCGAAAGGAGGGACCGAGCTAAATGCCTTGGCCTTTTTGCTATTCGAGAAGCCGTAACAAATGTTATTGGAATGTGATTGATAGTGATCAAGCCTTTAATTTTTCTCATCTAATGGCTTACGTTCGAAAATACAACAGAGATGAACGTGATATTATTTAATCGTAATTTGTTTCAACATGACCTTTGTGTAAGTGGAGAATTCGATTCCTTGAACGTATATTTTATTTGATTTTCTTTCCCACCCGTTCTCTTAATTATCAAATATATATGTACTTGTTGGATAATTGCATCATGACCTCACCTGAGGATAAAAGTTCAATTATAATATAATTTATCTAATTTTTTGAAAAAGTGAATTTTCTCGAATATATATGGTGAAGTTATTCCCACGGATGCGTCTAAAATACACTAGTCACGTGCACCTGCACCCCCGATGTGGGTGCAACAACGAAATGAGCCGTTATATTTTATTATTTATTATTCATTTTAAATAGATAAATTCTGCCGGAGTTTTCTTTTCATGCGACAGCGACATGTTTTGATCAATAATTAGAACGAGAGAGTATATTTAATTAACTAACAAACAGATCAAAATTTGGGTGTACTTGATATACCAAATTGAATAAAAAAAAGTGGCAGTTTTTAAATGGTGCTGAGCATAGTGGTGGGCAAAGGGTTCGCGGGGCGGTTCGCGGGGCGGGGTCGGGAGGTTCCGGTTCGGACGGTTCTTCCTGGCTCACGGTTCCGGGGCGGTTCCGGTTCCATGAGCCATAACCACGGAACCGCCCTAGCACCGCCCCGCGGCCCCGCGGTTCCACGCGGTTCCGAGGAGGTTCCGGGGCGGTTCGACCCCTTTAATTTTTTTTAAATGCAAAATTAAAAAATTCATAAATAATTCATTAAAAAATACGAAAAAATACAATGGAAAAAAATACATGGAATGGAAATATACAAGGAAAAGAAAAAAAATACGAAAAAAATAAAATGGAATAAAATATTCATGGAACCGCGGTTCCGAACCGCGGGTCTGAACCGCGGTTGGAACCGCGGTTTGACGGTTCCAAATTTCAATAACCGGCACGCCCCATCTCGGCGTGCTGGTTCCGGTGCGGCTCGCGGTTCCGTACGGGGTTCCGGCGCGGTTCTGGAACCGCGGGGCGGTTCCGGGCCGAACCGCCCCGTTACCCAGGTCTAGCTGAGCATTAATAAAATAGAACAGATTCTTAAAAGCTTACTATAAATCAACCTTTAGCATGTGTGGCACCTGATCTACGTCTTATGTGGCACTTTTGTGTGGCTTGATATATACCACGTAAACGTGTTGATTAATGCCACCTAAAATGTGGCTTGATATATACCATCTAAAATGTGGCACTTGTTGTGTGGCTTGATATATACCACGTAAACACATCAGCATCATATGTGTCGATCTATGACACCTAAAATGTGTTGATTAATGCAACATCACAATTGATGTTGAAATGGCATGCTGATTTGGCACAAATCTGTGCCAAATCAGCAGGTGCCCATATAAGGTGCTCACATAAGGTGAGCACCATATCATTCTTATATATATATATATATATCTATCTATATACACACACACACACGATCAATAATATGAGCCACTTCATTTTGTAAATCGATAAAAAAAAATGATAAAACTTCACTTTCTTTTCCTTCTAGTGTAACCTTTTTTCCTTACAAGAGATGCCATATGAATGCTAGTCATAGATATTACCAACCAACGGTTTAATTAAAAAAAAAAAAAAAAAGAGTGGTTTTGGTGTAATGAAAAAAGGTCGAAATGTGAAGACAATGCTACATATCAAATCAACCTACTTTTCGGTTTTTTTGTTTTTTTTTTTTTTTCTGTCCCGAGGTATCCCCACACTGCCTGGCTATGGGCTAGCCCCTGCCAGTCGTGGGCTTTTTTTACGCCACACAGACTTGGCAAGGCGGGGACTATTTACGCCACACACTCCAGAGGTGGGACTAATCCCCGGGGCAAGATGGATACGTCCAAACCCATACCGGCATCGATAGTCATGAGGAATAATCCTCATGGGGACTTCCCAAATTCATGTGGGAGGTAGGGTTCCAACCCCTAACCTCCTAGTCACATGAGTTTTGGGGCCTCCCCATCAGCCACTAGAGCTGATGGGTCATTGGCACTTTTCGGTGTCCTTCCCCACAAAATTACTATTTGCAATTACTTTTATTTTTAATTATATATAGAAGGGCCAACTACAGGTCATATCCTATAGGAGATCTCAAAAATTCATAATTGAGTGAAAATAAGTTTAGTAATACATTGAATTATATATACTGTAATATTAAGCCTTCGGGCTTGATATAAACTGTCATATATGGTATGTCAATATAGTTTTATTAAAAAAAACTAAAATTACAATAACTAATCCATTAGCATTAGTTAACAACTATTTTACCCCAATATTTTTTGTTAAAATTAAAATGAGATATTTATATTATTATATAGCACGCGCATTTTAGTGTGCAAAAACAACTAGTCACGCCCAGAATCGAATTTGGACGAAAATATCCTCATGTAGAACCTTATTTTTCGTCCAAAGTTTGATGTGTTTGGGTTTTTTTTTAAATGATGATTCATTCAAAGATCCAAATGGACACAAGAGTACAATAGAGCAATAAAATATTGCTACATATTTGACTATTTCTATTTCGTAAAAACCGGTGATAGCACAATATCACGACGGGGAAAGAGGAGAACCCCAAAGGGGACTCCCACGATGGGAGAGAAACACTCCCATAAAGGGAGAAAAATATCTACAAAGGGGAGAAAACTCCAAAAAGAATGTGTCCCCCGAGGAGAACCCGCCCGACACAAGCGGCCGAGCGGTGGGTGGTGATGTCGGCGACAGGCGGCAGGCGAGCCGGCGTCGGGGTGGGAAGGTTGGGGCGGCAGCCGGGGAGGGCGCGGCTGGCGGAGGCGGAGACGGGCTCGGTGGCGGCTGACGTAGGCGGAGGCGGGCGCCGGGGCGGTAGAAGGCGGTGGTGGGCGATTTTTTTTATTATTAAAAGGACAAAACATGGAGAAATTACAAGAGCAGAGCCAGGCCCGTAGCTGAGAAGTAGAACTGAATGGGCCGGGCCGGGGCGGGCTGGCCCGCCGCCCGCCAAAGCCTGCTTTTGGCGGGGTGGGCTGGCCCGCCACATGTGGCGGGCCTTCAAAACTGAAGCCGCCGCCCCGCTTAATATTTTTTTTTTACATTTTTTTGTTTAAATTTTTTTAATTAATTAAGAACTATTTATATAACTATGATATTTAAATATACATTAATTATGTATTAATTAATAAGTGCATCATTAATTATTTACTTATAATATTTAAATATATATTAATTATGTATTAATTAATAAATGCAGTATTAATTATAAATAAAATCATTAATTAATTCCAATATTTAAATAAATATATATTTAATATATAAAATAAATTAATTAAAATATATGGCGGGCCAGCCCGCCCAGCCCTGCCTAGCCCGTGGCCCGCACGGGCTAGCCCGAAGGCGGGCCTTAAAATTCCCAGCCCAGCCCGCCCCAAAGGCAGGGCGGGGCGGGCCGCGGTCCATTTTGACATGTCTACTGAGAAGTCGGGGCCTGAAGCAAAACTCGAATTCGGGCCAGGACCCTTATTATTTTTTTTTTCCAAATGAGATACGGAATATAGCATCATAAGTCTAACTTAAGTAAAGAAATACAAAGAAATACTCCATCTGTTTTGAAATACAAGTCGTTTTAGACTTGTTTTTGTTTTTAATACAAGTCGTTTTACTTTTTTTTTTTCAAAAAAAAATTAGCTGGAAACTTTTACAACTTTATCCCTCACCTCAAATATAAATAATTAGATTAATAGGATAAAATAGTTAATTAAGGGTATAATAGAGATTTTGCTTTATTTCTTAATGTATACAATTACCTTAAATAGCTTATATTTCACAACAGAGTGAGTATGCTTTATAGTTGAATGTTTAATAAATACTTTTAAATAGTTATATAAACACTATCTTTTTGAGAAATTTTGGTCAGAGTTGGGTAAATAGTAAGATAATGACGTCTTGTTTTTTTAGCAATATTTTAATACAGGTAAAGTTTGTACTCCTTTTTGTTAACTATGAGGCGCATATATAACTAACAATCTTTTGTATAATTTTTATTTTATTTTTTTAAAATGAAATTGTAAACCAACTTTTAGGCGCCAGATGTGTTTGGGGCTTTTTCATAAAGGGTCTGATTCGAGTTTTAAAATATGATGGGGTAATTAGCCAAAGAATGAAAAAGTAAAGTATAATGAAACGATTGATTATTGTGGTATACTATGTGTTTAAATTTGTATGATGGTTATAATAATTGCCATTCCAAAAAATGTCACGGTCAACATACCTTTACACATTGAAAAACAGTTGACCCTCTATTTTCATTGATTGGCGTCAATGTCATTTAGAATTACGTGTCGTCTTTCAATGTTTTAATTATGGACAAGTCTTGCAAAGGCAAAAAGTCTGTTGTTTCATTGGTTAGCATTAATACGTTATTTTCCAGTGCTAATTAAGTTTTTGACCCCAAAAGATGTTTTAAGTTAGGTTTCAGGCCATGTCAGAAAATTTTAAGGGTTAAGGACCTGATTTCTGTAAAATTTAGACATAATGACCTAAAATTTACGCAATTGTTATACAGTGTATATGAACTAGTATCGGACGATCGTTTTGTGTTATTACAGAGTAATAAAGTGGTACTGCAGACGATGAAGTGGTACTGCAGAACGATGAATTGGTACTGCAGAACCATGGAGTGGTACTGCAGGCCCGTGAAGTGGTACTACAGGACCAAGAAGTGGTGCTGAAAACACGCAAATGAATCAGGTCCTGAAACCTAAATGAAACTTATGTTGGGGCCTGAAATCAAATTGCCCCTATTTTCTATTGTAAAAGTAAAAGATATAAATGCACATGTACGCTTATCATCTATGACGTTTATAACTCCAAATGTAAAGATTTCGAATCCAGTTAATTCTCTTGTTATCATTATCAGTATAGACTTGGAATGGAAAATAAGGGATACTGAAGAATTAGTCATGTTAAGTGATCACTAGGTAGGAATTTCCACAACATTCATTAAAGAAAATTCACGTCTAATGGTAATAGATAAGAGATAAATGACTATATATGAGAAAATCTGTTGAATATAAAATATTAAAACTTTAGAGTTTGAACTTCTTTAGGACCAAGCGCCTACCACCGTGCCAAAATATATAGCTGATGGTGAGGGTGCAAGTATAATCTTTAAACCGCACAGTAGCCAGTGCCACGATTCGATTGCTCTCATCAAGGACAATTATTGCTTCCCAACAATCTCCCCCAATAATTCATGGGAATCCAACAGAAGACCTATTCTGATACCAATTCTTATGACCAATGGCCTAACGCTGTGCCGCAAGCTATAACCGATGGTTAGAGTTCAAATCTATTCTTAAAACCGCACTGCAGCCAACGCTACGATTCGATTGTTCTAAGGAGTGACCTTATTGCTTCCCAACTGAACTTTTGGGTTAAGTCATTGAATATAATCCGTCTATATGCATAAAATAGAACAAATTAATTTGATGATGCGGTCCGAAAATGGCTCGAGACTGGCCCCACATACAAACATACAAAGTTCAACCACACCATTATAGACATTAAAATCAATCTCAATAAATAACTCAACCCCCCAAAATCCTAATAAGGAACAAAGGAAACTCGATCATGATTCAATATAAATTTCATTAGCAAACACTTTAGTTTATAATAAATTCAGAAGAAAAAAGGAAAAAAAAAAGGATCTTCTTCTACACCATGCCGACGCCGGTGAGCACGGCCAGGCAATGTCTAACGCAAGAAGCGGCCGACGCGCTGGAAGAAGCAGTCTCCGCCGCCAAGAAACGCGGCAACGCCCAAACGACGTCAATTCACATGGTCTCCTCCCTCCTATCGAACCCCAGCTCGAACCTCCGCGGCGCGTGCCTGCACGCGTCCACCAACTTCGCCGGCGGTGGGGGCTACGCCGCCCGCGCTCAACTCAAAGCCCTCGAACTTTCTCTAAGCGTTTCCTTAGACCGCCTCCCCTCTTCGAACAATAAGGTCGACGGAGGAGAGCCGCCCGTGGCAAACTCTTTAATGGCCGCCATGAAAAGGTCTCAGGCGACGCAGAGAAGGATGGCCGAGCATTACAGCTCGCCGCCGCCGACGTCGGGATATTCTGTCCCGGCGGTGAAAGTTGAGCTGAAGAACTTACTCGTGTCGATCCTCGACGATCCCTTGGTGAGTAGGGTTTTCGCCGACGCTGGTTTTAGGAGCTGCGATGTGAAGATGGCTCTGATAAGGCCTGTCTTTGGTTCTTACAGTAATTCTAACTACAGTAGGCTATTGAACAACCCTCCTATGTTCCTCTGCAACTTCCCTTTCATGGGTTCTTTGTCTGGGCATGAACAGAATTGGAAAACTATACTTGGGATAATGGTAAGGGAGAAGAAGAGGAACCCTTTGATCTTGGGCGCTGGTGCTAGCGATTTGCTGGGGAATTTCTTGGAGAAGATGAACACAGATGGTGTTCTTAAAGCTCTTTTTCCTCAGGGTTTAACCGTAGTTAGCGTTAAAGATGAGATTTTGAAGCTTGCGAGCGATGGTTTTGATTCTGATGATCAAAGGAGGTTAAAGCTCGACGAAGTGGAGGAGTTTTTAGGGGAAAAAATGGGCGTGGTTTTGAATTTAGGTGAATTTGAGGTTTTGGACAGCTTAAGTGTTGAGAAATTGGGGTTCTTGGTGAGCGATTTTCGAGAGTTATTGGATCTTTATAGGGGAAATGTGTGGCTAATTGGAGCTGTGGGTACTTACGATGCTTATTTCAAGATTTTGCATAAGGTTTCTAACATGGATAGAGATTTGGATTTGGAGGTTTTGCCTACGCTTAGGTTCTCCATGGGAGGCTCTTCGCAACCAAGGTCAAGGTACGAGGTTTTTTCTTCTTTGTTCTTTGTTTAACTACGACCACCATGTTATTAGATTAGTGAAAAATTAAATCCCAAAAACTAAATATGATTTCAAGAAATTAGTTTTAACTGTCCGAGGCTGACAAGTGATCAGTGTTTTTTTTCTTGCACAATGGAAGTTGTGATGATGAGTTAGTTCTCAATTTTAATCAATGTTGTAAAACTCGCTAGGCGCTAGTCGGGCGCCCGGTAGGTGCCTAGCGCCTAGGCCGCCTAGGCGGGGAGTAGGCAGTTTCTAGGCGGAAATTACTCGACATACCAATTTTTTATTTTCTTTTTATTATGTATATCATTTATACAAATATTATATGATTGAATCCAATTTTATCAAAAAATCATAGTTCATAAAAATATGTTTATGAATGATTTAGGACAAAGTTATCCTATTTCTATTTAAGTTTATGTATTTTTGTATTTCCAATATATTTAGGTTTGTATATCTTTTATTGTTCCAGTTAGATTTCTATATTTCCATTCTTTGCATTAATTTTAGTAGTTAATATATTTTTTTATATCAGTTTATACGTTTTCTTCTATAGATGAATAAAGCATTGTAGTAATTTGACTATTTCCCTATTTGCTTGTTGTCCCACACCGATAGATTTTTGTGGAAATATTGCTGGAGGGATTTCTATATAAAGGGTTATTAGCTCCCTTTAAACGCTGTGGCCTTTCAATGCGTCTTTTTATGCTTTGAAACCATCCGCTAAGAGTATAATATTTTTTGTTTTAATTAATTGCTTGGCTGGACTTTCAAACTTAGTTGGGCCTTATTTTATTTGATGGGCCGATTTTTAGCATTAGTCGCCCGCCTAATCGGCATTAGTCGGCGATTAATCGGAATTAGTCGGCGATTAATCATTATGCCGATTAACGGGGCGATTAAAGGGTTTTCGCCTCGGTGAGTTACCGACTAGCCTAGGCGCCGCCTAGGCGGCCGCCTAGGCCGAGTTTCACAATAATGATTTTAATTGTATAGCCTATGCCGAGTTTCACAACAATGATTTTAATTGTATATGGCGATGATTTGTTAAGCTAAATGGTTTAGCTTGTTGGAACTTAAACTCTAACTTTATATTCAACAAAGCTAAGCATAGACGTGTAATTTTAGTGAGTCTCTAGTATTTTAATTTTATGTTCAATAAGATTGATTTTTTTCTTATTTAATCTATGACACGTAATTTTCTTAATGAATGATAGCAAAGATTCCTATCACTGACCTCTTGTAGCAGGTTGGATTATCACACGCACCTAAAATATTTGGTTTCATGTCCTACCACTATCACATTCAATAAGCGTATCTGCATATTTTTAGTTTAAACAACTTGAGAAAAAATGAATCAAATCTCGGACAAAATCTCTATCGTGTTGGGACGGGACATTGGAGATAGATACGCGCATGATATTGAACAGTTGCCCTAAGCGGATTTTCAGATCTTTCCCTGAGATTTATGTCACTCTACAGTTACGTTAAATTATCTTATTTCTTCCACGGAAAAATTAAACGGATATAAATGCAGTGATTGTGTAGGATATGATTAAATAAATTATGGGTGTGTCATAATCTACAATGAGATCGAGTTTCGTGGGAATACTTTCATGACAGAAAAAATAAAATTAAAAAATTGTATCTATTTGGCTAAGAAATAGCGGATGGAACACTCTTTCCCATCTCTCTATCCCATTGCATATAACACTAGTCAAATTGTGTGGTTCATAAGTTTACCGAATGATAAATTCATCTTTATTTCGTGTTATTTGTATGATAAAATAAACAACATTGATTTATTCTTTGTTTTAGTATTGAACAAAATTGAAATCCATATCTTACATATATATATATATATAAGAATATATTTTCTTATATTCTGCAACGTGATATGCACAATGGGATGGGGAGATGGGACTGAGGATCCCATCCGAGAGTCTTTTTGCATGCATGCACTGCTTGTCCTTCATTTACATCATGAACAATTTATTACAGCTTGATGGAGTCATTCGTTCCGCTCGGCGGCTTCTTCCCGACGCCATTCGAACGAGAATTAGCTTCGCATCCTCTCTCGGCATCACGAGAACGTCGATCGACAACCTCGGTGCGCTTTTTTTTTATATGTAATTTTCCGAACAATCAGCATTTTACCTCAAAATCCAAAACGACGATTTTACCATCGAAATAATTATTCAGCGCAGGGTAATTTCGACATCAGTAATAAGTCGCCGAATGCAGTCCAACGGGGCCCACCCAACGATAAGATTCTCCGTCCAATCGATATGATGTCCGAACCGTCCCACTTATTATACAATCCCATCGAAAAATACGCCAAAGACCCGAAGCTACTCTACAAAGCCATGGTCGATTTAGTCGGCCATCACCACGAACGAGCCATCAATACTTTCCTCCATGCAATAACCCATCGCCGAAACAAAGCCAATCGCGGCCAATTATGGTTGAGCTTAAAAGGGCCGAACGAATTTCTCAAGAAAAGGCTCGGGCTAGCCCTAGCCGAGGCACTGCATGGCAACACAGAGAGCTTTGTCTACGTCGATTTGAGCTTCGAGGCCAGAAAAGGCGACTTTTTATTCGAAACCCTAGGAGTGAAGAATGCTTACGACGTTTCGACAAGAGAGGCGGTCGTCGATTACTTGGTGGAAAAGCTGAGAAAAGGGCCGCCGGCCGTCGTTTTCCTCGATCACATCGATAGGGCCGATTTCGTCGTGCAAAATGGCTTGTTAAGTGCTTTCGAGACGGGCAGACTGGCTGACCTGAAGGGGCGAGAGGCGAAAATTGCAAACTCCATCTTCCTATTTTCAAGCCGTTGTCGTATGAACAACCTTAAGAGCGTCGAGTTTTCCGAGGAAGAAGTGCTCAGAGCGAAGAAATATCCGATTCGGTTGGTGATAGGGTACGATCTCAACGACGACGACGGCGTAGAAAAGGTGTCCTCGGAAAAGAGGAAGTTCGATGGTCGGGATTGCTTCGAGGGGTCTAAGAGGGCTAATAACGATTCTTACATAGACTTGAACCTCCTCCCGGCTCAAGAAGAACAAGAAGGCGAGGCAAGCGTGGGTCCCGCTAACTCATACGACAACTCGAATTGGTTAGAAGATTTTGAGGGACGAATCGATCGATCGGCGGAGTTTGAGCCGTTCGACTTCGACTCGACGGCAGAGATATTGCATCGGGAAATTGTTAGTTGTCTGAACGAAGCGCTCGACGCTCGTTGTAATAATAATAAGTGCTCGCTTGGGGTTGAGAGGGGCGTCGTTTTGCAGATGGTCGCCACGGCATACTTATACGGAGAGGAGGGGGTCGGGAATTGGATCCGGGGCGTTTTGGGGCGGTGTTTCGCAGAGGTTAAGGGAAGGTTGTTGTTCGACCCGAGCTGTCGGGCGGTCGTGAAGCTCGTCGCGGCCGAGGAGGAAAACCTCGGCGGTGGTGGCGAAGGGTTACTTCCTGATAGGATTATTGTGAATTAGTCGTTTGTGTTGATGCATATTTTATTTCGTTGTAATTATTGCGGTAGTTGATGTGTTTTTGGCTCGTTAGTGTGATTTTAGCAGGTCGTAATTGAAAAAGCCATGTATTATATATTTATTTCGGTATGTTGCTCGGATAACTTGTTGGGTTTTGAAATCGGAGAAAACCATTTTTGGTGTCCGATGTTTATCCTATGTGCGCTTTTGGTCTCCAATGTTTTCACTTGTCGCATTTAGTCCATCATGTTGCTGAATTTGAACCAAATTGGTCCATCTGTTAAATCCACGTCAATTTGGATGGAATATGTCAGCATTAGCGACGAAAATGCCGTCCAAAAATTAGCGACGGAATTTCCGTCGCTAAAGGAAAAAAGTTTTTAAAAAAATGGTAAATTAAACATAAAAAATGAGGAAAAATTCCAAAAAAAAAAAGGAAAAAATTCAAAAACAAAGCAAAAATTCAAAAAAAGAGAATAAATCAAATAAAAAATAATAAAAATAAAATAATAAACTAAATTTTAAATAATTATATATTTAAGATTTTAAAAAGAAAATTCGAGCCACTTAGGTACCTTGTCAGAACTATTTTATAGCTAGGTACCTAGTTGAATAAAATTTTTACTTAGGTACCTAATCACCTAAGATTACCAAAATACCCTTATTTCTTTTCTCTTTTCAGTTTTTTTTTTCTGCAAAATTCGAGCTCCATCCCCGTCGACGAATTTCCGTCTTGCAGACCACCTCCTTCCGCTCGTTCCGGCGCCGGACAACCATCGACAAGCCTCTTGAAAGTTGAGTTCTTGATTTTTTGTCATAATTTTGTTCAAGGTTTGGTTAGTCGATTTTACGCATTTTTTATGTCTTTTTCTTTTGCAAAGGGTTTGGTTAGTCGATTTTACGCATTTGTTCAAGGTTTAGCCCAAATCCGGGAGCTCAATGCGCTCCAAGAGCTCGATATAAGGGTGAAATGTTAGGATTTGGTAGTTATTGAGGCTAATCCATCCAGATTTTGGATTTTTTTTAAGAACTGTTACGACGTACCATTTGTTATGTATATTACGTACCATTGTTTGTTGTTTTACCGTACCTAAATATATTATGTGATACTGTCCGATTGGACATTTATGTTATGCAGTATCTTTGTGTATTTATATTACGTACCAAGTAACCTGTCTATATGGTACCAAAATGTCCTATTATGCAGTACCAATCTAAACTATACAACGTACCATTTATAAAGGTTGTCATATTATCTGAAAATATAGCATCCGCAAATTCGGTTGGTGGCGGGACGTTATTTGCAATGTGTGAGTATAAAAGGGAGAATCACGAAGCAACGACGCTAATCGATATAGACGTATCCCTCCAAAGAAGGTGGTCGAATATCGATTCCCGGCATGCCAGTTATCTAGTGTAATGTATGCAAACATGGTACCCTAATATATGCCAATTTGGTACCGTAATACATGTATATTTGGTACTGTATATATGTCAATTTGTTACTGTAATATATGCCAACATGGTACTGTAATATATGCAAATTTGATACTGTAATATATGCCAGTTTGATACCGTAATATATGCAGTAATATATGTCAGTTTGGTATCGTAATATATGTCAATTTGGTACGGTGATATATGCCAGTTTGATACTTATATATGCAAATTTGATATTGTAATATATGCCATTTTGATATCGTAATGTATGCAATACTGTATTATATGCCAGTTTGATACCGTAATATATGCAAATTTGGTATTGTAATATATCCCAGTTTGGTACCATATATATGTCGATTTGCCAGTTTAATACCTCAATATATATACAAATTTGATATTGTAATATATGCCTGTTTGATACCGAAATATATGCAAATTAGGTACTGTAATATATTTCAGTTTGATACCGTAATATATGTCAATTTGATACGTAATATATGCAAGTTGATACTAAATACATGCAAATTTGATATCGTACTTTATGCCAGTTTGATACCGTAATATATGCAAATATGGTACTGTAATATATGCCAGTTTGGTACCGTAATATATTTCAATTTGGTACTGTAATATAAGCCAGTTTGATACCGTAATATATGCAAATTTGATATCGTAATTTATGCCAGTTTGGTAATGTAATACATGAGAACAAAGAGATGGGCATATATGCCAACAAAGTACTGTAATAAAAGACAACAAAGTACTCTAATATATGCCAATAAAGTACTGTAATATAAGCCAACAAGGTACTGTAATATAAGCCAACAAGGTACTGTAATATAGGCAAATAAGGTACACTAAACATACCACGGATGGTACTGTATCGTTTCAGAAATAGGTTCCGCATAAATTAAACGAAGCATTTAAGAAGATGTTGATGTGGAGAAATAAAGAGACAACTTCTGACGTTTTTCTGTCATGACTGGACATATTTATGACATTTTTCTGTCATGAGTGGACTGATTTCTGACGTACGAGGTATTAAATCAACAAGACAGCTCATCTGACATGTCATTGGCTTTCATAAAATGTTTGATGTCATATGTAATTTTGGGTACTACAATCGTGTCTGAGATGGTACGTTCAAAATAAAAAAATAGGTACCCCTACAAAGCTAAGTAAGGTACGTCGTCCCTTAGATATGTGATACGTCATACTAGGGTTAGTATTTTTCGAGGTCGTACGAATTAGTTTTTCATCTGGAACCACCCTAAAACACTAATATAGAGTATTAGTTATGTTTTAGATCAAATTAGGTGCATTAGGCCTTACACGCATGAATTAAACTTTCGAACTCCAAGATTCATTAGAATATAAGGATAGAAGCAAGAACATCTTACAACATAATTTGAAAGTCTGGTGAGTCCTACATGTGCGTTTTTTTTATATTTTTTTTATTCATGTTATTATTGTTAGGTATTGTCAAAATCATGCAGAACAACGCGATTCGCTTAGGAATCTATTTATTTCCGATGTTTAACAAATGGTACGGTATACTTGCATATAGGGTATAATATATGTATACATAGCGATACGGTAAACCTGCAGATTATGGTACTATATATGTAAATGATAAGGTACCTTAATGTACAAGATAAGCTATCTTACTGTACACAGATAAGGTACTTCATATATTCTATTTATGGTACGAGACATATACCCATAATGGTACGGTTAACCCGCATATTATGGTACTCCGTATGTAAAAGATATGGTACGGCAATATGAAATACAAGGTACTTCATATCTTCTATTTATGGTACACCATATATTTACATAATGATACAGTTAACCTGCATATTATGGTACTCTGTATGTAAACGATATGGTACGGTAATATAAAAGACAATGTACTTCATATCTTCTGTTTATGGTGCGGTATATGTTTACATAATGGTAGGTTAAAAGGCATATTATGATACTCTGTATGTAAAATATAAGGTACGATCATATAAAAATATATGGTACTGCATAAAATACGGACAGTCTCATAAAACAGATGGTACTGCATAAAATACTGCATATATTACTGTACCACTTTTGCATTTCGTAGGGTACCAAACAGACATATATTACAGTACCAAACATGCATATATTACGGTACCTAATTTGCATATCGAATGGTACCAAACTGGCATATATTACAGTAACAAATTTACATATATTACGGTATACTTGCAAATTAGGATACTGTATATGTACATAATGATACGGTAAACCTACAGATTATGGTACTCTGTATGTAAAAAATAAGGTACACTAATAAAGATAAAGTACTCATAAACTCTGGTTATTGTACGCTATATATATATATATATATATATTACATAATGGTACGGTAAACCTGCACATTATGGTACTCTGTATGTAAAAGATAATGTACGCTAATATAAAAACTTATGGTACTGCATAAAATACAGACAAAGTCTCATACAACTACACAACAAACGACATCAATGAGTCTCCAAACTGTCTCATTCACAAGACAAATATTTTAACGAACATAAACAACACAGTTTCCAAACAATCCCATCCCCAAGTCAAATAACTGAACTTAAACAACAAAGTTTCCAAACAGTCTACGTGCCAAATTGGAACCGGTTAAACTCTGGATCCACGGTCTTCTTTCATAGATACTCATACGTCCGTGCCCAACAATTCGTCAGAATATGAGCTTGCACAATATAGGAAAGACATTAACGCAGAAATGCAACCACGGCCGATGAAAATATGTACAATGTTAAAACTTACGAGTGCTCTAGCGGCCCATGTCATCTTATGCGTGGCCATCAGACCCGAACGTAGATAAACAAAAGTGCAGGATGGCACCTGTAAGCAAGCTCAAATATGTCCTGCGGAGGCATTTCTGCAAAAAAAGTAAACCTGCTAATAAGCAGTGCCATTTTATACACACACGGCGTACCAATTCGCCCAAACAGATGGTACCAAATACAGTGTGTGTGTAGTACCAAATCAAATTGACCCCATTCGAAAAAACCCAAATCAAAAACTCCCAAATCGACAACAATCAGTCCACCCATTCGAAGATACACGCACAAAGCTACCACACTAAATTGACCCATTCCAAAGAACCCTAATCGAATAACAAATCGATGTCATTCGAAAAACACGCAGCTATTGTTACGAACATTAACCGAAAATGCTTAAACCCAACGAATAACGGCAGAATCAAACTAGATACAAGCTTATTGGTAACTGTAATACCAGTACGAAATGCCACGACGTACTGTAAAGAAGCAAACGAGTTACCTATCGATTTCAAAAGGGGAATACCACGACGAACGAGAACCCATGACTTGAATCTGAAGCAAAAACAAACGCGGGTCGATTTCTGGGAGAAAGATGCGCGATTTGGGTTGGTTTGGGATGGTGGATTTTTTTTTTAAGAACGAACGTGATGTGAAATAAGAAAATAGGTATTTGATGTAATAAATCAGTTTTATCAGGGGTAAATCCGTCAGTTAGGTACCTATCAGTAAGAAAAAATTCAAGTAGGTACCTAGGTTAAAAATAAGTCTGACAAGGGACTGAACTGTTTAATTTTTATTGATGTAGGTATTTAAGTGTAGAATCCCCATATATTTATTTATTAAAAATTAAATATTCACGATTTAAATAATTTTAAAAATTAATTATCTTTATTATTATTAATTTATTAGTAATATTCTCTTTTTGAATTTTTTACTCTATTTTTGATTTTTTCCCCTTTTTTTGTAAATTTTCCTCATTTTTATGTTTAATTTATGATTTTTTTTTTAACTTTTTTCCTTTAGCGACGGAAATTCCATTGCAAATTCTGTCGCTAATTTTTGCGATGGCCTTTCTGTCGGTAAGCTGACCTATTCCGTCCAAATTGACGTGGACTTAACAAACGGACCATTTTGGTCAAAATTAAGAAACATGAGGGATTAAATGTGGCAAGTGAAAACATCGGGGACCAAAGCGCCCATAGGGTAAAACATCGGGAACCAAAATGGTTGTCTCCCGTTTTGAAATTTTAAATGTTTGAATTTATAATATATTGGCGTGTTCAGTTAGCAAGTGGGTTTATATAGGCTGTGTTTAGTTGTATGGATAGAATTATATGATGGTAATAGCCCGTGAATAAATTATCTTGTCTAGCCCAATAAAATATGTTCACTTCCCTGGATAATTTAAAAATTAACTTGTTCTGTAGCATAGAAATCATCTTGACATATCCACTTAAATGCCTAATGAAATTACAAATATAACCCTATCCTCTTTAACATAGATTGTTGTAAATCAATATCAGATGGCGACCAAACAGATCGAAACCCACAGCTTGGACAGTCCATCTTCCTCCTTGGTCGAAACCCCACGAACAGCAAGGAGAGTCCATCGAAACCCCACGAAACCTCTTCAACATCGATTGAGTTTCCTACTGGAAAGCTATTTGCAGGTTCTACTGTAAAACTAAAAAAAAAGTAAAACTCATAAACTGATCAATCCAAATGCACAATAATAAACCAAGAAATTAGAGGTTGAAAGAAAAACTCTAAGCTTCAAACATGTTTGCCGTACAAGAAATTAGGTTGAAGAAAAAACCAACCTTGATGTTCCATGTTCGAAAGTCCTTCGAGATGCACTGTTACGGCCGCGCTACGCCAGGTCGGAAAATCGAAGGAGGTCAACTTACACACATCCAAAGCCGTCGAACTGGAGAAAAGCAGCTGCTCCTTCAAGATAGGTTAGCGATGGTGAAATTGGGTTTAAGTCATAACAGGGGTATTTTAGTCATTGAACCTTTTTATCTTGGGTAGGATAAATTATATTGGGTTGGCCCATCGGTTACCTATCTTGGATTCATTGGTTTATTATAGCAGGCCTATTTTTTTTTACCGCGGGCTTTCATTTAATTCTGCTTTACCAGTGAACAAGTATAGATATTGGGCCACTTATCATGGGTTATCTGGTGTAGTAAACGGGGCCATAAAACACAAACTTATGTATACTGATAAGCACAACTCTTTTGTGGTTATTGTACTATCGATTATATAAAGGGTATATCTGAATTCAGACTTTAAAAGTTTTAAAATGGGTTGCAGACACTGTCAGAAAAACTATTGTTTAAATGATCAAATTTGTGTAAAATTTAGAGATAAGTACCGAAACTTCAAAAAGTGTTATAAAGTGTTATATGAACTTGTATCGGATGAACGTTTTGTGGTACTGCTGAACAATGAAGTGGTACTGCAGAGTTGGGTCCTTAAAACAAAATTTTTCCTGACATGGTCTGACTCTTAAGTGAAAATTTTTATGGGACATGAAATGAAAATTTTTCATATATAAAAGGTCGTGGCTGAAAAAACTGCCAATTTGGTATATGATTTTATTTGCAAATTAACCGATTAAAGTTATCATTTCCCTTCTAAATTTTTTAGTAATTATAATTATACCCAATGCGTTAGTTTTATTTTATACGTTTAAGACTTATATGTTATATATCAAATATTAATTATTATAATATCAAAGTTAAAGTAGCATAATAATTTAGGGTAAATTATCATTCAGGCCCCAAAAGTGATTAAAAATAGTTTCCAGGACCTTTAAGAAAAAATTTTAGTTTAAAGGACCAACTTTTCGTAAAATTTAAAGATAAGGACCAACTGTTATAAAGTGTGTATGAATTGTTATCGGATGATCGTCTTCTGTTATTTTCATAACAATGAACTGTTATTGTGGGAACAATGAATTGTTACTGCAGACCAATAAATTGTTACTGAATAATCGGGTCCTTAAAACTAATTTTTTTTCTGACAGGGCCTGAACAAAAATTTCAGACCCTGACAGGGGACTGAACGAAAATTTCCCCTAAATATAATTATAATTTTTCAAAGCAAACGCATAGAGTGTGCTGAAAGTGCAAGTATTTTATAATGAGCCAAGGGTGGAAACTGTAAATGGTATGTCTATTGACTAATAAAACTTCTACATTTAATTATTATTAAAAAAATATAAAGTAACTCCCCCTTTTATTTTTAGTATATCACTTATTAAAACCATTTATGTTTATTTTATTTCACACACATGATGTGCTAAAAATATTAATTATAGTAAATTCACTTTCTAAAAGTATTTTATTATATATATTTTTTCATGTTAGGCATAATTAGCCTAATCCCTATTAAATTTTAATGAACAAGCACTGAATGTTGGGTGGGTAATGGCGGGTTCTTACAAGTTAATTTCTATAACTAGGAATTACAATTAATCGTATTAAATTATTATAATTATCATACCATGAAGGAATTACAATATTACATCATTTACTGTAATTGATTCCCTAATACAAAGTGATAGGGGTGACCTATCCAGCATTCCTCCTGACCTGACCACCTACAAGGAACAGAAGATGAGGTTGAAGGAAGCAAATACTGGGTACGAAGTTCGGCCAGAGGCGAGGTACGGGGATGATATTTGGAGAAGCTAAGGAGATACTCCGGGAAGCTACGTAGCTATCAGGAGGGAACAAATGAAGTAATCGAGAGAGCTATGGAAGTGACCGGGACACCTGACAGGGGAGGGCAGTACGAAACCCTACCCGCCCCTACAGTATAAATAGGGTCTTTTGTCCATTTTACACCACAAGTAACACGCCCCACACACACTAACACACCAAGAACACACACACATGTTCTCTCTCCCTCTCTTTATCTTCTTTCTATTGTTTATAGCTGGGAAACACTTGTAAACGTGAGAGATCGTGAGATAGAGTGTGTAATCTTCCTCCGTTAATAGTGAATATTCTCCGGCGGCCCGTGGACGTAGGATTCACCCGAATCCGAACCACGTAAATCTTTGTCTCTTTACTTTTCCCGTTCTTCTTTATGTTTCCAACCACGATTTCATCCGAACCGGCCCTCACCTTTATTCCCGGACCATAAATCTTGTTGATCGGGGTCGTACCCGCATCAAATGGCGCCGTCTGTGGGAATCGAGGGTTGGAACGTGAGATATGGAGTCGTGGCTTGGATTCAACGACTATTTTTGGAACATTTCTGGGCTGCCGTTCTTGAGTTTCTTCTATGGCATTTCGTCGAACACCTGCCGGCCGGAAGTTTGCCTCGCCAAAAGCTTGGCCGCCGGTCGCCTCAGCCTCTCCGTCAACGACCAGCCCACCATCCAGTCACTGCCGGCATGGCAACAATGACCTCCCATTCGAAAATCTGCTAACAGAAGGGCAGAAAGCATTTCGGAATAATCGATGTACAAGCTCACCTTTGCCGCGACATACCTCGGCCTAACGGCGACCGCCGATGAAGCCGCGACCACCAACGGGCTCGCTGGGAAACACTCCACCTGTACGCATGCCTCCCGTGGCCAAAGACTGTCCATGGCGGGCGCAATCGACCGTCGAACTCGCGGCAACACTCACTAGATCCCAACCACGCGTGTCAGTAAAATCGCAAATCGACGCTGATTCCGCAAAATCGAAGAGGCCCAAGGTGCTTAACATCTGTTTCACTCCTTGCCGGTCAGAACGCGCCGTCGTCGGCGCTGAATCGAGGGTGACGATGATGAAGAAGACGAGAGAGGAAGGATTACGCCGAGCTCAGATTTCGGAGCCCATTGAGCTCGAACCGCTGTAGCCACGCCCGCCACGCATGGAGGTAGGGCGTCGTGACCTACGCTCCGGTTGCCAGCGACGACCTCGCCGGAAACCGCACCCAGGACCGTGCTGTAAGTTTTCTGATTTTTTGGGGTGTTGAGTGGAATTACAGAAATAATAGGGTTAATCCCGTTATTTTCCTGAGGGGCCAAATATAGTGAAATCTAAGATCTGGGGGCGAAACGAAATTTTGATAATATTCGGGTTGATGTAGTTATTTCACTTAGGGTTTTCAAATGGGTTGGGCCTTTGATTCCGTAAGAATTATATTGTGGGTCATGAGATTAATTTCTTGAGTGGCTTAAATCAATTAGATACTTGGACTCTTGGGTCTGTTGGGCTTTAAATATTTGGGTTGTTAATAGTATCAGGTTGGGCTGCATGGTATATTTCGGTTGGGCTACATGAATTAATTAGTTTCAATTACTGAAATCATTTTAGTTATTTCTGAAAATAATTATTTTGGAATTATTAGATTAATTATCATAGCTGCTGGAATTAATTATTTTGGGTTACCAAAATAAGTTAAATGTGTGACTTTTAGAGTTGGGGGACTTACATGAATTGGGCTTAATTTATTAGGCTCTCAAATTAATTATCTTGGGCTTGAATATTCGGGTTGCTAGAATTGTTGTCATTGGGCCGCTGGCCCATTAGGTCTCCGGTCCGGACCCGCCCCGAACCCGCCCCTAATGGGCCGGGTATTTTCAAAATAATCGGATATGGGGCGGGTCGTGGATTTAAATTTTTCTACCCGGCCGGATCCGGGGCGGGTCCCGGGTCTTGCCAAACCCGCCCCGAGACCCGACCCGGGACCCGCCCCGAAAATATTTATATATTATAATTTATTTCGTAATTAAGTTATATAGTGTTATTGTTAATATTATGAATAAAAAATCTGTTGGTCTAATGGTAGAAGTTTGGTATTACAAAGTTGAGGTTGTGGGTTCGAGTCTCAAGCAATGCATTTCTCTATTTTTCTCTTTTAAAAAATGAAAAAATTAAAAAAAAATAATAAAAAATAATATATCCGGGTCTGGCGGGTCAGACCCGGTTCGTTCGGGTCCAGTCCGAGGCGGGGCGGGTCCAGACCCGAGGCGGGGCGGGGCGGGTCTCGGGTCCGCTAAGAAATATTCGGGTCGGGTCCCGGGTCCAGCCAAACCCGACCCATACCCGACCCATTGCCATTCCTAGTCAGGACTCCCAAAAGGCACAGCCTAGGACAGACAGTCACAGGCGTACTATTGTCAGACTGACATGTCCTCTGTCTGACCATAATGTTCCCCGAACAACACCCTATGTGTGTCCCCTGGTCGGCTGTAGACAGTTCCGTCCTTTCAACACCCCGTGTCAGGATTAGCTGGACTATGTACCTCCTCCGTACACTATGACCCCCAGATTTTCTACGTAGCTACTTACATGATAGATTTCCTACTTAGCTACTGGCGTCCAAATTTCCTGTTTTATGGACCTCAAGATTTCCACTTAGCTACTGACCTTTAGCTTTTTACTTAGTTTTCCTACTTAGCTACCGCTCTACAGTTTGGCCATCCCATATCTCAAAATCTGACATTTCTAGATCATCAGATCAGGAGTAATACTGTGCTAGAATTTATTTGTACATGCTTACATCTAACCTGCCATGATGCACTGTTTCGCTAGGCAATCACTAAATATTACTTCATTATTATTTTTATTATCTCATTACGCTCACTGCGTCTTGTACGTTGGAGTTGCTTGTGGCTGTGGCCAGCAGATTTGGCAGGTATGATGGTCCAGCTCTCCGCTGGCAACCGAAGTCTCCTAGCTCCAGGCAGAAACCAAAGCCCCCAAGCACTGCCGCAGCTCCAGACAGAGTTGGAAACCGTAAGCCCTGGCTTAGACCCGGGCTAAAAACAGGAGACCGTAAGCCCTGGATTCAATCAAGGCTAGAAACGAAGTCCATAAGCCCTGGCTTAAATCCAGGCTGGCAAAGAACACCGTAAGCCCCGGCTTAGACCCAGGCTGGAAACAGGAGACCGTAAGTCATGGATTCAATCAGGCTGGAAACGAAGTCCATAAGCCCTGGCTTAAATCCAGGCTGGGAGCGAAACCCCATAAGCCCTGGTATAGACCCAGGCTGGACACGAAGCCTCTACGCTCCGATGTAGCTCCAGATGGGAAAGGAAGCCATAAGTCCCAGCTCCGAGGATAGGCAGAAAAAGAAGCATATAAGCCCTGGCTTAGGTCCAGGCTAGAAACAAAGTCCATAACTCCTGGTTTTAAACCCAGGATAGTGAAACCCTGTAAACCCTGGCTTAAATCCAGGCTGGGAGCTCAACCCCATAAGCCCTGGCATGGATGCAGGCTGGACACGAGACTTTTAAGCCCAGACGTGGCCGCGCAGATGCGCACTTTTAAGCCCAGGCGTGGCTGGCCCAGATGCCGCCGCGCAGATGCGCACCTATAAGCCCAGACGTGGCTGGCCCAGACGTGGCCGCGCAGGTGCGCACTTATAAGCCCAGACGTGGCCGCGCAGGTGCGCACTTTTAAGCCCAAACGTGGCTGGCCCAGATGCGCACCTATAAGCCCAGACGTGGCCGCGCAGGTGCGCACTTTTAAGCCCAGATGTGGCTGGACCAGATGCGGCCGCACAGATGCGCACCTATAAGCCCAGACGTGGCTGGCCCAGACGTGGCCGCGCAGATGCGACTTATAAGCCCAGACGTGGCCGTGCAGATGCGCACTTTTAAGCCAGACGTGGCTGGCCCAAATGCGGCCCCGCAGATGCGCACCTATAAGCCCAGACGTGGCTAGGCCCAGACGTGGCCGCGCAGATACGCACCTATAAGCCGAGATGTGGCTGGCCCAGACGAGGCCGCGCAGATGCGCACTTATAGCCCAGACGTGGCTGGCCCAGACGTGGCCGCGCAGATTGCGCATTAATAGGCCTAGATGCGGCCTCGCGAATAGCACACTAATAAGCCCAGATGGGGTCTCGCAGATGGCGCTCACGCAGATGTGTCCAACCTCCAGGTCACCCTGAATAAACGCCTGATACACCCAGATTGGGCTATCCCGGATAAGCCCCGCCGGCTCGAGATAATTCCAGGTACAAAGGGAAGCTCCTAAGCTCCGACTCAACCCCATATGAAAGATAGAACCAGCCAAGGCTGGCCTCACACAAGCCGAAAAGGTTCACCGGTACAACCTGGTCAAGAGCAAAAATGGGGGTGTCGGACCTAGCTTACCCGAGGCTCCCCATGTACATGTTTCCATTTACCAGCAACTTCTTGAATGCAGATTTCAAATGGAATTACAATGGGATGTCGGAAAGAGAGTGCATAGGGAGCAAACATCTCCCGTAAGCAAACATCCGGTGCACTGCAATTTACAAAGGAGGTCTGACGTAGACTACCTAGGAGTAACAAGGGGAAAAATTGAGGGTGGTAACTTAGGGGGTACACTCTTCACGTACTTCGAATGTGCTGGTAAACATCAGCACAATCAGAAGTAGGAGGAGTGGAGAATGGTAGTAGTACAAGTCCAGAAATTGACAGTAACGCTCGCTCAGAATACTTAAGAAGAAAAAAAAGGAGATAATGGCATGAGCAAAATGCAAAGAAAATATGCCACGAAGCCTCCAGGCCTTGACTCTGCTCCCAGGCTGGAAACAAAGCCTGAAGGCCCCAGCGTATCCCCAGGTGGGAGCCTTCCTAGATAGTCTGTGGACCTTGTGATGACGGGCATCCAACCCACGAGAATGAAAAGAATCATGACCGACTTAGGCGGATATCATTCAGGTACATTTTTAAATCTGCCAATAACCTTTCGGGTGAATGTTTGGAATTGATTGCATCAGGATTTGGAAGGAAAGTGCATGAGAAGTGGATGTCGCCCAGACTGGAACGAATAACATGAGCCATGACCTAGCCCAGGCAGAAACGTTTCGGCGTTTGCTATGGATCTACGGATCTGCCGATGGCAAGTCTCAAGACTGTAAAACAGAAGGCAGTAAGCCCTAACCTGTCCAGGTGATGCTAACTTCCTAGCATTGATGTTTCGACTAGCCTTCTGTTGCAGGTTTCCATATCAGCTTTCTGGCCCAGAACGCCAGACGACCAATGACAGGTCGCCAGGAGTGACACAGATCTCACCATGAAAGGAGGGTGCAAGAAGGATACCAAATAGCAAATAGCTCCGCGCTGGCACCAGAAGACCCAACCTAACTGTTGGGAAATCTAAGTCCAGCTCCGTGCTGGCACAGGAAACCCAACCTAACTGTTGGGATATCTATCTAAGTCCAGCTCCGGGCTGGCACGTAAAGGCCCAACCTACGTGTTTGGGATATATAAGTCTAGCTCCGCGCTAGCACTGAAAACCCAATCTATCTGGATTGAGACATCTAGGTCCAGCTCTGCGCTGGGACAGGAAGACCCAACCTAACTGTTGGGAAATCTAAGTTCAGCTCCGTGCTGGATCAGGAAACCCGATTTGTCTGCTCGGGATATCTAAGTGTAGCTGACACTTGAAGGCTAGAGCAATTTGTTGGAGATAACTAAGTCCAGTTCCATGCTGGCATAGGAAAGTCTGACCTATCTGCTTGGGACATCTGAGTCCAGCTCGGTGCTGGCATACGAAGGCAAGACTGGTTTGTGAGCGTATCTAGGTCCAATTCTGCTCCGATGTTTAGGACGCGGCCTGCTTCCTCATGATATCTAAGCTCAGCTCTCCGTTGGCACGCCGAGGCTAGCCTACTTCACATGAATATCTATGTTCGACCACGAGCTGACGAGTGGAAGTTCGAATTAAGTGTTCAGGATATCTGAGTACAGCTCTCCACGAGGTTTTTGAGTCGAGCTTCGAAATGCATAGCAGTAGCCTGGCGTGTAAAATGAGCAGAAGGAGATTCCATCTAATTTAGAGTATTCTGGAGGTGCTACTATGGTAGGCACATTTCAGAAGGGGAAATACTCGGTCATCTGTTTAGAAAAAACTATCTACAATGATAGAAAGATATCAAGATCACAGGCGCAGAACTACACGAGTGACTAAGACAGAATTCTCTGTAACAAAGTCCTTGCACCTCTACCTGGCTATCAGTGCGAATGCTTCAACCTGGCTTTGGCTCCCTTGTCGACAGATTTGCAGCCTTGCGCTCGATGAGCTGCTCCTGTTTTGCTGCAAGCTCGCTAACTCATCACTCAACCGCCTAATCGTGTCATCGCTATACTCCAGCAGTTCGGCTAGCTCCATGGGGACGAGTCACGATCAGGAGTTGGCCAGCAGAGTGGACATCCCACTTACCTAAGGAGAATGGCGAGGTCCACAGCATCGTAACACAACTCTCACACTAGCGTATGGAGGCCTGGCTCCAGCAGCAGGAGTTCCACATCAACTCTCCCTTGACAAAGAGACCTGATCAACTCGGCCAGGTGTCCAGCAACGAAGACTTGATCAATCCGATCAGGGTTTCCAAGATTCCCATGTCAGCTTTTAGGACTCTAGGTTTGTCCTCACCTGCAAGCTTGATCTGCTCGATCCCAATTTACAAGTCCAGCTCTATGCTAACCTAAGAACACTATACTTTATCTACTTGGGATTTCTGAGCCGGCTCCATGCTGGCATACAAAAGCCATGCCATCTGTTTGAGGTTCCCGAGTCTGGCTTCAAGATGGCAAGCAAAGATCCGGCCTACCTCGTCCGGACGTTTTAAGCCCAGATCCAACTGACAGGCGGAGACCTGACTTATCTTGTTCGATTGTCTAAAGCCAGCTCCTCGCCAACTCACAAAGACCTGATCTATATGATCAGAATTTTCAAGACCAGCTCTCCGCTAACGAAGGAGACCTGACCTATCTAGTTAGGATTTCAGGGATCAGCTTTCTGTTAGCAGGGAATTCGGCAAGGCATTGGCTAGCGAGTATCCAAGTCATCTCGTCGAGACTACTGAGTATATCTCCGTACAGACACGTGAAGTCCTAAGTTGTCTGGGACTTCTTGGGCAACGGGAGAAAATGGCCGAAGAAATTTAAGAACACGAGAAGATGAATGCTTTCTTAATAATACTCCGAGCTGCAATACTTAGCATATTGCAACTCAGAGTAGGGGGACTGGATGATAGGGGTGACCTATCCAGCATTCCTCCTGACCTGATGACCTACAAGGAACAGAGTAGGAGGTTGAAGGAAGCAAAGACTGTGTACGAGGTTCGGCCAGAGGCGAGGTACGGAGATGATATTTGGAGAAGCTAAGGAGATACTCCGGGAAGCTACGTAACTATCAGGAGGGAACAAATGAAGTAATCGAGAGAGCTTGTAAGTGACCGGGACACCTGACAGGGGAGGGCAGTACGAAACCCTAGCCGCCCCTACAGTATAAATAGGGTCTTTTGTCCATTTTACACCACAAGTAACACGCCCCACACACACTAACACACCAAGAACACACACACACATGTTCTCTCTCCTTCTCTTTATCTTCTTTCTATTGTTTATAGCTGAGAAACACTTGTAAACGTGAGAGATCGTGAGATAGAGTGTGTAATCTTCCTCCGTTAATAGTGAATATTCTCCGGCGGCCCGTGGACGTAGGATTCACCCGAATCCGAACCACGTAAATCTTTGTCTCTTTTCCCGTTCTTCTTTATGTTTCCAACCACGATTTCATCCGAACCGTCCCTCACCTTTATTCCCGGACCATAAATCTTGTTGATCGGGGTCGTACCCGCATCACAAAGGAATTTGAGGGAAATTCTATGTGCACCCTCTTATTACTATATACACCCATAGATAATAACACTAAATTTATTACAAAAAATGAATTTTCGATTTTCAAGATAGCAAATGGTGTTCTTTCAATCTAATCTTAATTACGGATGCTTGTTATTTATTATGCCTCATTACTCCTTGTATTATTTATTAATTCATTGCCGATTATTTTGAGGGTGTTGTAACTTTTAATTAAAATATGAATTAAAATTAAGTAATCACTTTTAACTATTAATTAATTCCTAAACATTATTAAATAAAATTTTAAGATTAAAAGTCACAATTGTAAAAATTTGATGTTAACTTGGTGTTTATTTTTCAAATTTACTTAATTTAAACCTATTTATCTAGGTATACGAAATATTTATATTATAAGAAGAGTTTTAAAATAAATTTAAGAATAATGTTGATAAATTTAGAAGTAGTATTAACTTTTAAGTGTTAAAGAGTAGAACTAACTCTATAGGCACCCCCAAATTACCATATACACCCCCTAATTTATTATAACAGTAACTTTATTATAAAAAGAGCATGAATTTATCGATATTTAAAATTTAGTGCCCCCACGTAAAACCCATCGGTTTCTTCGTGAATATAATAAATATCATTACCGCTCCTTAATCGATCATAAAAATAACGTCGAAGAAATATATTATTTATAATTGTCTTTCTTATGATCAAGTGCCTACCGATGCGCCAAAGCCATAGCTGATGGTGAGGGTGCACCTCTAATCTTTAAACCGCACAACAGTCAGCGTCACAATTCGATTGCTCTCAGCAGGGACAATTGTTGCTTCTCAACAATCTCCCCTCCAATAATTGATCTCTCTGTAATCTATGGGAATCGAACTCATGACTGGCTCGGATATCAATTATTAGGACCAAGCTCCTATGGCTGCAGTGCTATATCTGATGGTGAGGGTGCAACTCTAATATTTAGACCACACAGCAGCCAACGCCACCGTTCGATTGCTCTCAGCAGGATAATTATTGCTTCCAACAGTCGTCAACCTTTGTTTTTGTTTTAAATGCCACAACCTACATTTTTAATATATTTTTTTGGTAGAATGAAATTTCATTTACCACTAGACCTGGGCTTTGGGCCGGGCCAACCCGGAATCGGCCCAAAACCGGCCCGTTAACCCGGCCCAAAACCGGAACCGGTAACCGGCCCATTTAAATTGGGATGGGCCGGTTAGTGGGCCGTGGAACCGCGGATTACCGGTTCCGGTTCCCGGATCCGGATCCGCGGTTCCGGTTCCGGTTCCGAACCGGAACCGGAACCGGCCCAATGGCTGTATAGCCGTTGAGCCAACGGACTTCTTATTTTTATTTTTTTTTTAATTTTTAAACACTGTAAAATTACAGTTTTAACCCCAAACCAAAAATCTATAAATACCACCTCATTTTAACCATTTTAACTCACAATTACATCCAAATCTCTTTCAAACTCTCTCAAAAAGCTCTCAAAAATATCATCCTATTAATATTTAATATTATTAACATTAATAATTATTTTATTAACACTACACTACACTACTACCTACACACACTCACTTATTATTACCAATAATTGAATTATTATTTTACACTAATGGCGTCGTCATCGAGAAATCCTAACCCTCATGACGAAGATGTTTTTATGGTTTTAGGTCACGCCGACACATTTCGGGGAAATGCCGACACCGACGAGGAGACCGATATACCGGAACCGGAACAGACGAGAGCGACCGACGAGGGACCGAGCCAAGCTTCTACGGCGACGACAAGAAGGAAGCAACAACCGCGTGGTCGGCGGTCTAAGGTATGGAATTTTTTCGATTTAGAAATGGATAAAAATAATGCCGCTTCAGGTACCGCTTATTGCAAAATGTGCCGCCACCCCTACACAATTAAGATCGGACCGAATCGAGGTGGGACGGGCTCGATGAAAAAACACCTCCAGAGGGCGCATAACTTCGGGGATGATCTAGAGCCGGTAGGGAACGAACCCCGATAACAACAAATAAACGTAAGTACGGGTAAGAATTTTGTTATTACTAGGAAATTTCTAAAAAAGCATTAGTTAAATTCGTAGTTATGTGTGAAGAACCCTTTTGCATTGCGGAAAGTGAAGGGTTTATCGAATTTACGAGTACGATACAACCCGAATTCCATAACGTGACCCGTAAAACCCTTAGGAAATATGTGTTAGAAACTTTTAAGGAGTATTGGGAAACCATCCCAATAGTACAAGAAGTATTGGGAAACCATCACAATAGTACACGGTTTGTCGGCCTTACTCGACCCTAGTTGCGGTGTTGATACATTTGATATTTTTTCGAATATTATGCTCAGTTTCTTGGAAAGAAAGTGGACGACCAAAAGGCGTCAATTCACGCTTCTCTCCAAGAACTTTTTTCTTTTTATGCATCTGAGCAGGGACATAGTGTGGAGCAACCCATACCAGCGAGCGAAGCCGGTTCGTCGGAAGGAGGCGGCGGCGCAATGGGACTACTACGAAGATTGAAGGCGCAAAAGACGAAGACCAAAACGCGTGCGTCGGGGTCGAACACGAATGAGATCCAGCTCTACCTGAGCCACAACTTCCAGACTCCCGAAGACTTCGACGTTTTGGCCTGGTGGAAGTCGAACGCGACTCTTTATCCGACCCTCTCCGCGGTCGCTCGAGACGTTTTAGCCGTGCAAGCGTCTAGCGTCGCCTCCGAGTCCGCATTCTCTACCTCCGGGCGAATTATCGGCGACAGACGCGCGAGACTTAACCCGACTTCCCTCGCAATGTTAACATTATTGAAGGATTGGTATTTGGCCGAATCGAAGAACCGACGGGAGAACGCCATCGACGAGTTCCGTTCTTCCAGTTCGGACGAAGACGAAGAGGCCTCTAAGATAGTTTTAATTAATAGTCAAGTCCAATAAATTGTATTTTTTATTTCGAATATTTTTTCCTTTTTTGTATTTTGTAACTTGTAAGTTTTAGATTTATTTTTCTTTCTTTTATGTTTTTATTTGTATTTTTTTTTACTTTTCTTATCTTTTTTTTTTTTTTTTGGAATAAAATTTTTGGATATTTTCTAAAGAATTTTTTCATAGCAAAAAAAAAATTAAATTAAAAAACGGACCGGAACCGGCCCAAAAGAGGCCCGGGGGTTCTTCGTATGGTTCTGGTCCGGTCCCTGAAAAATGGTTCCGGAACCGGACCCGGAACCGGAACCGGAACCGGAACAGTGCCGGAACCGGTTGAACCGGAACCGGTAGAACCGGCCCAATCCGGCCCAAAGCCCAGGTCTATTTACCACTCCCTCAAAATAGGGTCATGCATCATCCTCTATAGTCAAGAACTACGAACATATATGCCAAAAAATAGTGGAATTAGAAACTTTCTTCACGCCAGCAAAGAACTTGAATCTGCATTTCATCTCACACATGATCAGATGGAACAGCTGCTCAACCGTTCTCCAGCCTTCATCATTGTGGACCCTTTATTCCTTTCATTCCAGATATAATAAAGCATGCAGACATATAGGCCATTCAGATTCTATATTGAACATTGCATTTCCCTCCCATAATCTTGATCCAATTTCTCAGCTCCTCAAATGTCCTCGCAGCATCATCAAGTCTCAGCCAAGTAAAGAGTTTCTGCAGTGCAGCAGGGACTGGCTATAGGAGCAGTCCAAGAATAGATGCTCAATTGTCTCCTCTGAATCCTCACACAGCCTACATCTTGTATTAGAGGTTATCAAACCCCAACTAAGCAACCTCTCAACAGTTAGAAGTCTCTTTTGAATCAGCAGCCAGAGAAAAATGAGTGTTTAAAAATATTAAATCTGTTCCAAACAGCATTACAAAAAGGGAATGGGGGAGTTTCACCCTTAAGCCATCCATATCCAGATTTGATGGAATATTTACCATTACCAGAGAGCATCCATCTCTTACCCTGGTATCCCATTCTGAAATTCTCTTTTATTCTGTGAAGTTTCGTCCAATGCCAGCACGAGTCGGGACTAAAATTCCAAAATCTAATTCCTTTTAAGTATATCACATTGATTTAATATATTTTCACAAGCCTTCAAAATTTCTATTCATAAAGAATAAAGGTGGATGGAAAAACCAGCTTTAAAATCATAGAATATTTTACCATAATAGGCAAATAGAGGCCTCAGAATCACTAAAATAGATTGCAAAATATCTCACCATAATCGATGCACACTAAGTAATGGCTTGGCTGACAGATACTTCAATTTCTGACAGAATCGTCTATAATTAAGCAGATTTCAGCCAAACGTAGAGAAACCTAAAATAGTAATTCTATATACACCCCTAAAATTCTATTTACATTATCACCCTCTATTTATTACACCTTTATTTATTATCACCCTCTATTTATTACACTATAATTTACTATTGTATTGTCCAATTTTTCAAAATCTACAAGGTACCATTCCTTCCATTTTTATGCTTAAATATTCTTAAGTATTGTTTATTAATTATACTAGGTAATAATGAGGATGTGATAACTATTATTTAGATTATTCTTTTACGTACATCAAAAAAATGAGATCAAAACTCGCTGTCCATTGTTGGCTCGTTCGCCCGTGGGATACATTAATTATATTATTCTGTGACTTTAAAAACATAATAAAGTTACTACAAATTACTAGTTCAATATTTTAAACATATATTAATACTGAGATTGTTCTATTTTATTTCTCTAAATCTATTTGTAAAGTAATAACAAAGATATTAGTATATTGAAAGTGTTAAATTTTAGATTCATCCATAAAAAGTAAATTAGTTAATTAACAATTGTTGAAAAGTGGGAACAATAAGCAGTGTCGATCCAATGAAAAAATTAACAACTAAAGGTTTAAAATTAATGTTGATGTATTACAAGTAAATATTTAGAATTTTAAAAAGATTCACAATTTTCAATGTTGTTTTCACCCCCTAAGGGGGTCTCAATAGTAGTACCCAATAGTAAAATGTGAGGGCCAACGACAGTTTTAGTCCCCGATGTTTGGGGCATGAGCATTTTTGGTCCCTCATGTTCCGAGGTGACACTTTTAGTCCCCAATGTTATCGATTTTGGACCGTTTTGGTCCCTCGATTAATTAATCGCTAATTTAGATGAAATGCAACACGTGAGAGCCTACGATCTCCTTTTATTCGACTTAATCCTCATAGCGCATCTTCTTCTCCGACTTAAATGCACTTGAGTGAGATTTTACGTCGAGTAAAAGGAGATCATGTGCTGTCACGTGTGAAATTTCGTCTGTATTAGTGATTAAATTAATCGAGGGACCAAAACCATCCAAAATCGGTAACATTGGGTACTAAAAGTGTCACCTCGGAACATCGGGGACCAGAAACGCCCGTGCCCCAAACATCGGGGATGAAAAATGTCGATCCCCCTAAAATGTGATGTGAATATGGGATCCCACAATAATCACTATTACTTGTCACGTATACGGAAGCTAATGTGCAAGTAAATAATATCTCCTCCTATTAAAACATTAACTTAACACTATAACAAGTGCGTTCATTTTCGAACTGGAATCCCAAATCTTTATTTTTCCACCTCTCACATTTCCTTTGAGAAGTCCCCATGGGCCTAAGGCCCATGCCTGTCGTTGTTGGGTGGGTTTGGGACGTAGTATCCATCTGACCCGGGGGATTAGTCCCACCTCTGCAGTTGTAGCGGTTAGCCCATAATCGGGCTTTGTGTGGATACCTCGGGACCGTAAAAAATCTATATATTACTCAATCCCAAGTTCTTGATTCCATCACTATTGTATGATTGTATAATGTGTTCAAATTACAATATTCTTCGATGTGGTTACTCTTAGAACCCTAACTCTTATTTACTTTTCAAGTCTAGATATATATATATATATATATATATATATATATATATACGAGTTGGATTAACTTAGCGCTATTCGAAGTCTATTTATTTTGATAGGGGTGACCTTCGGCTCAGCACCCCGCCTAACTTGACTACCTGATGATAGTGACTTTTGGGACATATGAGCAGGTAAGTAGGATATCTGGAGACCTATGACCTGGTACGGAAAAAGTAAGATGGGCCCTGACAACGAAATAGCTTGAGCGGGAAATATCGGGTAAAGTCGACCAAGGGACACGTGGATGGCTGTGAGTGGTCGACATTATGAACAGAGAGGAGGCGCGCCAGTCTGATTATAGTACACTTGCAGGTGTTGTCTCTCCTAGGTTGTACCAGATGTCGCTGTCAAGTGGTCCCAGAGGTTGTGCCAGCTAGGAAAACAAAGAGGAAAAGGGTATATGGGAATAGAAAGAGACGAGATTTAAGGCAGACTTAACACAACACGCACAACACTTAGATATTTTTCCTGTAATCATCTTCTTCTTCACCATGAACGCACTGTAACGAGGGAAGTAAGGTCGAGTTTGTAAATCCCGACTGTCACTAGTAAGCACTATTTCCGGCGGCCCGTGGACGAAGGACATCTGTCCGAACCACGTAAAATTTGTGTCTCTTTCATTCCATTTCTTTCTCAACACTAAATACATATTCTAAAACGTATCAAGAACATCAGACCCAGTCCGTTTCACCCATCACCATTTTATTCGGACTAAATACTGTTGATCAGGGTCATACCCGCATCAAATGGCCCCGTCTGTGGGAAAGATGGATTGAGACGTGAGTGCGCTGGGTAGCAATAGCAAGGAAGGCATGCCATTTCCGTGTCTGTTCGAAGATAAGGTAAGGAAGGTAAACCAAGCTTGTGTCTGTTTGAAGGTGAGACGAGGAAGAGACAGTAGAAGAGTGCCGCCGTTAGGGGAGCAGTTAATCTTAAGGACGGATAGAAGTTGGTCAGGATTGAGGAACATCCGCCATTGGAACAAAACCTGCAAGGACGATTTGAGGAAGTCGCCGAGGAAGTGGGGAAAAACCCTATGCCGATCAAGACCCCGGCGATTACACCGACACCCACCTTTGCAGGACAGTCTGGAACCGTCCCACCCCAAACTCCCATAACCATGACGGTAGAACATCTGGATTTGTTGGTGAAAAATGCAGTGGATGCGGCTATAACCGCTAAGAAAGCGAGGAGCAAGGGCAAACGGAAGCAGCCCTTCTCTGTTCAGGGCAGAACCTCAGACGGACATGTCTCAGAGTGGTCGGAGACTGTAGGAGAGAATGCGGTGGCCGGGGGAGGGACCTTACGTCCCCCGCCAGAAAGGAACCCGTCAAGGAGAGAGGTTGCCCAAGAAGGAGAAAATGACGGACCAGTGATCCCAACACCTATACGAGGGAAGGAACCTCTCAGAGGAGTTCAGGAAGGGCCAGTGAACCAGAGGATTGCCGCTCCTCCAGCAACCATAGCCAGCGAATGCAGGATGGAAGGAGATAGGAAAACCAGGGAACAGGAAGTGGAGGTGAGAAGCTATAGCACGCGTGGTCGAGAGGGGGCTGTCAGTTCGAAGGGACAAGAGCTCAAAAGGTAGATGTCGGACCTCAGGAAAATAGTAGACGAGATGCGGAACAAGACAACTAGGCCGCATCTCCGAGGGCTGCACCAGGTCGGCACGCCTTTCGTCAAGGAGTTGTTGGAGGGAGAAGTAGCGCTCAACTTTAAACAGTTGCCGTACGAGTACGACGGTGCCACCGACCCAGAGGAACACGTACTGCATTTAAAGAACACCATCTTGTTGTATAACTTTTCGAAAGGAGTGAAGTGTAGGGTTTTTCTAACAACACTGGTGAGAGCTGCCCAACAGTGGTTCAGCCAGCTAGAACCGGAGGTTATCCACTCATTCGAGGAGTTCCAAGAGATGTTCATCAACCAGTTTGCCAGCGCTCGGAAGCCCCCTAAATCTGATATGTCCTTGTTCCAAGTCAAGCAGCGATTAGACGAAAGCCTTCGATCTTATATCAGAAGACCCTCTGCCACTACGTCCGTTAAAATTAACGCTTTGGTTCATGGTTTGCAGGTTGGCGACTTCTTCGTGTCGCTCTCCAAAAAGCCCCACAAATATTCGAGGGACTGTTGGGCAGAGCCGACAAGTACATAAATCTGGAGGAAAGCAGGCTGACAAGATTCGAGAGGCAGCGCCTAGGACAGCATCTAAGAAGGAAACAAAGAACCATAATCGGAACAAGCGAAATGTCCGAGTGGCCCACCCCTCAGCGACCAGGAGGACTATACCAGGTGGCGCGAATAGATTCTTCCCTAGGTATCAGAAATACACTCCTCTACGAACGAACTTGGAAGAGGTCCTAGCTGTGGCATCGAGACATCCAGACATCAGGTACCCTCGAGCCAGCCCTCGAGGACACCCAAAGCCCACGTCGGGGCCCTTCTGCCGCTACCATAACGAATATGGGCATCACACTGACAACTGCACGCACCTGAAGAATGAAGTAGAAAGGCTGATAAAAGTAGGGCACCTTAAGGAGTTTATATATCGAGATCGAGGGCCGGTCCCACCAGCACAGTCCAGGGAGAAGGAAGGTCCTGGACAAGACAAGGCAAAACAACCTATGCTGGAACCTAGCAGGCCTGCCCATCCAGCAAAGAGCTCACATCCTCATCATAGTTGGAGGCCCAGAAGGTGGAGACTCACATAGAGCACGGAAGTCGTATGCTCGGATGAGAGAGAATGGAAAGGCCCCGACAGGAGACAGCCTAGTAGGTCAAATAGAGACCACAGGGAACATCCAGTTCGGAGCGCAGGATGAGGTCGACGTCGGGTGACCCCACAACGACGCTCTCGTAATCACCACGGACGTGGCAGGATAACGTGTCGCGAGTGTTTATAGACGGAGGCAGTTCAGCATTATCATGTTCTTAGACTGTTTCAAGCAGATGAAGTTAGGAACGAAGCTGAAGCCGGTGACCAGCTCCTTATACGGATTCGGCGGAGCTGGCATACAGCCCTTAGGCTAAGTCACACTCCCAGTGGGACTCGGTGAAGACCCCAAGCGGGTGGTACGAATGGTTAACTTCCTGGTGGTTGACGCGGTTTCTTCATACAATATCATATTCGAGCGTCCAGCTATTAACAGATTCAGGACAGTGCCTTCGACGTACCACTTGAAGATCAAATTTCCGGTAGGCGACCAGGTGGGGGAGGTCTCGGGAGACCAAGTTAGCTCTCGTCGTTGTTACGTCAACGAAGTCAAGGTTGTGATAGGGGGAAAGGAAAAAGGTGGAGTCGAAGCCAGACAAGCAAAACGTACGAAATTAAAAGAGGAAGACGGGGAGCCTACGAGGCTGCAACCCCAGCCTGACGAAGAGCTAATGACAGTGGAGCTTTACCCAGGTAGGAGGGTTTCACCACCCAGGTAGGGACGAAGATGGATGAGGAGACAGTATCGCAGCTGGTCGAATGTCTGAGGCGGAATGCTGATCTCTTCGCCTTCTCACCAGTAGATATGACCGAGGTAGATCCGAAGATAGCCATGCACCACCTGAACATAATTCCAGGAAGCCACCCTGTGAAATAGAGACTCCGACAGTTTGGAGTTGAAAGGGATCAAGATATCAAGGCTGAGGTTGGGAAGCTGCTTAAGGCAGGACATATTAAAGAAGTACAATTTCTCACTTGGTTGGCTAATGTTGTTATGGTCAAGAAAGGAAACGGTTCCTGGAGAATGTGCGTGGATTTCCGAGATCTCAACAAAGCTTGTCCCAAAGATTACTATCCTTTACCAAGGATAGATCAGTAGGTGGACTCCACATCTGGGTGTGAGATGTTGAGTATTGTGGACGCTTATCAACGATACCACCAGATCAAGCTAAACTCGGAGGATGTGGACAAGGTCTGTTTCGTTACGACGGGTGGCACGTACGGCTACATTCGGATGCCTTTCGGGCTCAAGAATGTAGGAGCTACTGTTGGATTTAAATATCTGAGCAATCCGGTTTGATGAACACAAAACTTAGTAATTGTATTACTAACATATTTATTGAGTGTGCAGATGAGCTCGGTTCGAAAAATAGATATCAAATATGAGCTCAGGGCGAAAAACTGGATCGGTCAACTGCCGGTCAATACTGGTCAACGCGGTCAACCCGATTTCGGTTTGTCAGACTGGACTGGACAGGTCCTGTATCGGTCTGGACTGATCCGATTTGAGACTGACTGGTCGGCTTCGGTCTGGACTGGTCTGGTTTCAGACTAACTGGTCAGTTTCGGTCTGGACTGGTTCGGTTTCAGACTGACTGGTCAGTTTCGGTCTTGACTGTCGGTCAGTGACTGGTCCGGTCAATGACTGGATTGACTGGTCAACTATTGACTGATGTACAGCTCCATTACTGCAGCAACAGAGGTACAGACAGATAAAGCTGACAGCATTGACCAAAGTCAACAAAGGCTCCCAAAGGCTCCCAACGAGTATATTATTGAGTCTAACGGCTATTTCAAAGTGGGAAGACCTATAAAAACAACAGTGACGGGCAGAAACAAGCTAAGGATCCTAGAGCAAACAACTAAACATTCAAATAGAGATCCAAGAGAGAGAAGAATAAGAGCACAAAACAAAGAAGAAAATCAAGAGAGTTCTTCCAAGTGTGTGGGTTACAAAAGATAGAGTGCTACAACGTTCAAACCCACACACCTCACTCACACAATAGAGAGTTGAGCTTAAGTAGATTAGTTGAGTGAGAGTCTTAGCACATAGACTATAAACAAGTATATGTAGTCTTCGCACCGAGACAAGAAAGAATGGTGCCGTCTTAGTTAAGAGACGTAAAATATCAAAGTGGTTGTGAGGTCGCGGCCTACAACGTTTACGATTGACCTTGCGGGGTGCCGTAAGTTTTCGATGGACTGTAAAAAGCTGTCGAAGTAGGTGGATTGTATTATACGACTGCCTAGGTGGATTGTATTATACGACTGCCTAGGTGATTCACTAGTTTAAGCTGAGGGCAGCTGGGTAGGCTGTACAGTGAGTGTATAACTGAAGTCTAGTGAACCTTCCTTACGAGGAAGAAGGGGAGACGTAGGAGTTAACTCCGAACTTCCAGAAACAAATTGATTGTCTCTTTCCTACAAGTCAATACACACAATCCAAATATCCACAACCAAGGTGTTCGACAAAATGCATCCACCGCCTCTATACACCAAAACCGGACCAAATCACCCAAGTACACAAACCGCCATACATAGTTCACAATCAAGCCTAATATATTCCGCACTTAGCCTTGATTGAATATTGGAAACCGGTTTCATTCTCTAACCGGACGTGAAACCCACCGATGAGCGAAAAATGGTGATCGGTGTTATTCACCCCCACTCTAACACCCGGTCCACGATCCTAACAGCTACCTACCAACGGATGGTTGACACCGTGTTTAAGAACCAGTTAGGGCGGAATATGGAGGTGTATGTGGACGACATGCTGGTCAAATCGACATGGGCTAAGGATCATGTTGCTGACTTAGAGGAAGCCTTCCAGACCATCCGCACAAGTGGTATGAAGCTGAACCCTGAGAAGTGCACCTTTGGGGTGCAGTCAAGGATGTTTTTGGAGTATATGGTGATGAAGAGGGAATCGAAGTGAACCCCAATAAAGTAAAGGCCATTCTGGAAATGCAGCCACCCCGGAACATCAAGGAGGTTCAATGTTTAACGGGCAGGCTGGCGGCGCTAAGCAGATTCATTGCCAAGTCCGCGGATAAGAGCCTACCCTTCTTCAAAATACTTCGGAAGGGATTCCGATTCGAGTGGAGGGAAGAATGCCAGTCGGCATTCGACGGGCTGAGAAATTACTTACACAATATGCCGTTATTGACCAAGCCATCACTAGGCGATGAGCTAATCTTGTATTTTTCCACAGGGGAGCATGGCGTGAGCTTAGTTCTCCTGAAGGAGGAAGGAGACACCCAGAGACCGGTATACTTTGTGAGTAAGACAATGCACGGTGCCGAAGGCAGGTACTCCGAAATCGAAAAGGCAGCCTTGGCTGTGATGGTGTCTGTCCGGAGGTTACGCCCCTATTTCTTATCTCACAAAGTACGGGTACGCACCAATTTGCTTTTGAAACAGACTCTGAGTAGACCAGATCTTTCCGGAAGGATGGTCAAGTGGGCGTTGAGTTAGGCGAATAATACGACGTCGAATTCGAGAGGCGACATGCCATTAAGGGGCAGGCCCTGTCGGATTTCTTGTTAGAATCTATACGAGTGTCACCAACCTGGAGAGCTTATGTCGACGGTTCATCAACAGCAACTGGAGCCGGCGCGGCATAAGTCCTCGTTATTACGCTAGAAGGGGATGAACTACAATTCGCCATAACATTTGACTTTCCAACGTCCAATAACGAAGCTCTGTACGAGGCCCTAGTGAAAGGGAAGGAGATCCTTAGTAGCCTAGGAGCTACGGGGGTGGTCATATACTCGGACTCCCAGTTAGTAGCTCAGCAAGTCCAAGGGAACTATGAGGCTAAGAATGAGAAGATGGTGAAGTATACTGAGCGAGTGGGGAAACTGAAAGCCTCTTTCGACAGCATTGAGATACGGCAGATTCCCCGAGAGGAGAACAGTCAGGCGGATTCTTTGGCGAAGCTGGCCAGCGCCGCGGTCCCGGAGGGGACCAGGAAGGTTACAATGCTAACAGCCAGCCGAGAGGATCGGAAGGAGCAGGTGGGATGCATAGGAGAGGAAGAAGACCGGAGAGCTCCTATCCTGGAGGCCTTGCGCGATCCTGAACATAAGGATGCAGGAAATTCCGACAAAAGTTCTGCCTCATCGGAGGGAAGCTATACAAAAGGGCTTTCGTCCACTACTACGCCCGTTGTTTGTCCAAAAAGGAGGGAATGTCGGTATTAGAAGAAGTACACGAGGGGTGCGCCGGAGACCATGCCAGGTACAAGGCAGTTGCTCAGAGAGTGATCAGGGCAGGGTATTTCTGGACGACCTTATTGAGTTACGCTAACGAGCTGGTCAGGCGATGCGAGAGCTGCCAGAACACGGTCCGAAGATCCATGTACCAGCGGAGGAGCTAGGGGTGATGCATTCCCCTTGCCCATTTGATAAATGGGGGATAGACATAGTCGGACCTGTCGATTATAGTGGCTGTCGATTATTTCAGCAAATGGTTGAAGCTAAGACAGTATCGAAAATTGATGAAACTAATGTAATAGATTTCTTGTGGCATCACATTTGTTGCAGGTTCGGAGCCCCTCGGGTCCTAATCTCGGACAATGGCACGCAGTTCTGTGGAGCCAGAGTCCGTGAATTTTGCGCGGGATGAAAATATAGCAGAGGTTCCTCTCTGTGGGACATCCTCAGGCTAATGGGCAGGTGGATGTCACCAATCTACCATCCTACGAGGGATAAAAGTCAGATTGGAGCAGGAGGTGGCAAATGGTTGGAATCTCTAGACCCCGTGCTATGGGCATACCTCGTCACTCTGCGAGAAGCCACGGACGAAACGCCTTTCCAGCTAGTCTACGGATCCGCCGCCCTGATACCTGTTGAGGTAGGGATGGAGACGCATAGAGTCATCCACTATGAAGAAGAGCATAACGCGCAGCTCAGAAGAGATGATCTGGACCTGATAGGGGAAATCAGGGAGCTGGCCTTGATAAGAATGGAAAGGTACAAAAGCCGAGTAAAGCGGCTTACGATCGCAGGGTAATACCTCGACAATTTCAGGTGGGAGATCTGGTCTTGAGAAGAGCAGATGTACTCAAACCACTGAGGAAGATAGACTCGACGTGGGAGGGCCCCTACAAAGTGGCCCGTGTTTTGGGGGGCGGTGCATACGAGTTGGAGGATGAAGATGGGCGTGGAGTGCCGCGTCCCTGGAACATTTCGAAGCTTAAAAAGTACTATGCTTAGTGTGAGTTGAAAAGTTGTATATAAATCAAACAGGGAGGTGTACACTTTTTCCTTCGTCAAGGTTCCCAAGGGGTTTTACTTGGCAAGGTTAATGAGGCACCACCGCTGAATGAAACTATTTCTCGGAAACTTGTGTCTTGATTCCCCCCCCCCCCCCCGGCAGCTCCAAAATTGAAAATCATGAATCCGATTCTCAGGCCACCCTGGACTCCCAATGTGGTCGCGCAGATGCGCACCTATAAGCCCAGACGTGGCTGGCCCAGATGCGGCCGCGCAGATGCGCACTTATAGCCCAGACGTGGCTGGCCCAGATACGACCGTGCAGATGCGCACTTATAGCCCAGACGTGGCTGGCCCAGATGCAGCCGCGCAGATGCGCACTTACAGTCCAGACGTGGCTGGCCCAGATGTGGCAGCGCAGATGCACACTTATAAGCCTAGATGTGCCTGGCCCAGACGTGGCCGTGCGGATGCGCACTTGCAGCCTAGACGTAGCCGTGCAGATGGCTCTCGCATAGAGGCAGCCAACTTCTTGGTCACCTTGGACAAACGCTTGATAGGCCCGAATGGAGTTACCACTGGCGAACCTCATTGGTCCCCAGATCAGCCAATGCTGACCTTGCGGAAGAGGGAGAGGTCCGCTAACATCCAACGGACATGAGGAAAAATGAAAATGGGCAACAGACCCTATATACCATTAGGTTCCCTAGGTACGCATTTCTGTTGATTAATAGTTTCTTGAAGGGGAGTTCCAATACAAGCATAACCAGATGGTGTAACAATCGGGGAAAGTAAGGCTGGTGGGTCGAGAGCAATGCTTTTTGTGTACTTCGAATATGCTGATAGACACCAGCACTATCCGAAGTAGGGGACTAGAGAGTGGTGGTGGTGCAGGTCTAAACGCCGACAGCGAAATGGGCACCAAATATTCAAGTTCTTATGCGATAGAATAAGAAGGCAGGTAAAAAAGAGGAAAACATGCCACAACATCACGCATATTGAACAACGAGGGAAAAAGACAACCCGAACTGGCCACGAAAGAAAAAACAACATAAATTGTCCGAAACAGGAAAACAGATTAGCAAGTCTAGGAGGGTGGAGCACCAGAACCGGCCACGAAGTCGGAAACCTCTGAAACAGCGGACAACCCCTGCTGCTCCAACTCGGAGGACCTCAGGGGAGACCTCCAGCAAGGTAGGGAAGCAGCGAGGCACCTCGACAGACCAGAAGTCCGGATTAGGGGCTGCCTCTGGATTCCCCTTAAAAGCTAGAGAGGCACTCATAGCTTCCATCGCCGCGTCCAAGGTAGAGGTTGGCTCACGCCCAGTAGCAAAGCCTCCTAGGAAGTAATGCTGCATGAAGGGTGCGAAGTCCACCAGAGAAAGGGTGTTGTGCAGATAGCCCTCATGCCAATTTTGGCTCAGCTGGGCCAAGAACTTCCTACCAAGTGGGGACCTCATGAGATGCTTCTGGCAAAGCTGGACTCCTTCAACTTTCCTGCAGAGTGACTACCCTCGACTCTTGCAGCAAGAGTCTGCTCCAGTTCAGCCCTCATGGTCTTCTCCCTCTCAGCCAGCAGCTCTTTAGCCTTCAGTTTGATAAGGGCTTGCTGCTCATCTATGAGCTGATTTAGATGGGCCGCGAGCTCATCTTCTTTAGCAGCAAGAGCAGCTGCATTGTCCTCCTCTAGCTGGCGCAATCGCTCCAAGGCTAAGTTTTTTGCACGAGCCTCGCACTCATTCTTTTCTTGCTCAAGCTCTTGCTCCAACTTCGCAATCTATAAGTCCTGCTCCTTTATCGTTTCAAGCGTGTGGCTCTCAGGGGAGGCAGGACCACCAGGCTCCAAACCCCGATGGGAGGTCGCAGATAAGAGAGTGGGTAGCAGAAAGGACAACTAACACAACCAAGCACGAATCAACAAGGGACAAAAAGCTACTAACGTGAGGAAGCTAGGAGCGAGAATTACCTTAGCCCAATGATGGGCGGCGAGCTCGGCAACAGAGACGTCAGACTGACGATGGAGCGTCTTTTGTGCTCGATTGGCACAATGGCCTGGATAAACTTCGCTTGCTCCCCAGGGTTTAACAGCTCGTAGTTGTCGGGCATGTCCAATACCATTTTCCTGTCAACCCGCCGATCGATGCCCCACTCATGACCCAGGTGGACAAAGGGAGTGAATTCGGAGGTATCGGGCGAAGGAGAGGTCGCCTCTGAACGTGGCCTTTTTCCCTTTGCCACAGCAATCTTCTTTTCTTCTTCTTTGGGGAAGGCACAGGGGAGGTATCCTGTTCACCAACGTCACCCTCAGAGTCCGATATCACCACGTGTGGATCTTGCACGTCCACTTTCGGAGGTGTAAGACGGGGAGATGAGGACCTGACAGGAGATTTCTCGCCTATCTCCAAAGCTGACAGATCGTGTGCGTTGTGGTCTTCTGAAGGATGAGGCCCGACGGGAACGGCAGAGTCTTCTTGCTTGACGGGAAGGGCCCGAAATGCATCTCTCTAGGAGAACGACATACCTACAAAAATATATATAATTAAGTCAGGAGGGAAACCTGGGGAAATGGTCAGGAAGCAGGAGGGAAACCTGCTTACCCTCAGGGTTAAAAGGTAATGGCCGCGAGGAGAGGCTGAAATGGTAGAGCAGGCAGGGATAGGTCACCAACTCAACCATGTTAAACTTCTTTTCAGAAACCCGGAGGTTCAAAAGGTTGATAGCTGCCTCGTTCTCCTCGGAACATTCAGGCTGGACCCCTGGGAGTCGTTGAGGTATTTGACGAACCCAATGGCGATGGGGAAAATTCCAACCACCTTCTGTAGGGGCTACAAAGAAGTAAAAGGGGTGCCATTCTTTGTCTTTGTGGGAGCCCTTGTCAAAGAAGCGTATGAGGCCACGCGGATTCGCACACAGGTAGAAGAAAGGTGGGTGGACTTGAGTTGAAATTGAGAAAGAACAAGCTCCACAGAAGGCCTCCCACCTGCCGCCGTGGCCAGGACATAAAAAGCTACCAGCTGGCGAATAGAGGAAGGACTAAGTTGGTTCAGAGGTACCCGATAGGCATGTGACACTGCAGCTAGAAACGGGTGAACTGGGAAGCACAGGCCGGCCTTTACCTGGCTTTTCTAGAAGGCGAGGGCCGGAGAAGGCGGAAAGTTGGCATGCTGGCTAGGGTTCGGGATGGAGACGTGAAAGCCAGAACTGTGAAAGCCTTCTGGAACCAGCTTCTCTAAATGCCAATAGATCGATTTGGACGCGCCGAACATTTTCCAGTCATCCACCCCAGCGCTATCTCCGACAGCCCCTCGTGAGCGGGTCCGGCGAGATGAAGATGAGTCAGGGACGGGCTGCTGTGGTGATGGCACAGCTGAAGAAGCGTCTGCAGAGGGCCGAGAAGAAGGTTAAGGGAAACCGGGGGGCGCCACGTCTTGAGACGAGGCCTTCCGCTTCGATCCCCTTCGGGCGGTGGCACCCGGGACGGTAGTGGACGCGGAGAGGCCCGACGACAACGAGCGCGTACTGTTAGATGCAACACTATCAAACATGTCTTCAATGCGAAGGAGGAGAAATAGGGAAAACTAAGGGCAAATCCAGGCGACGGTACGGGAAATGAGGAGAAAGGTGAACGAGATGATACCTGAAGAAGTCGTAGACGGAGAGGAAGTTGAGGCACTGCGCGAATCCGAGCACTGTGCCATTTGAGGTGAAAGTGATGATGGAAACCCTAAAATGACGATTGGGGTTTTTGTTAGTGTAGAAAATGATTTCGAAAGGGGGGAAAGACGAAAGAAAACAGCCTCGAAAATTTCAAAAGGTAAGGAGATAGGGTTGGACACGTGTCGCCCGGGAATACACTTTCCCTCTGCAAAAGGTACAGGGCCTGTCTAATCGGAGTAAATGCAGTGCAGGCCAGCTATGAAAGTCCAGAGCACCAGAAAGGAGGAATACTCTCTTAAGTGTACTATGAACTGTAATACTTGGCGTATCACAATTCAGAGTAGGGGGACTGGGTGATAGGGGTGACCTTCGGCTCAGCACCCCGCCTAACTTGACTACCTGATGATAGTGACTTTTGGGACATATGAGCAGGTAAATAGGATATCTGGGGACCTGTGACCTGGTGCGGACAAAGTAAGATGGGCCCTGACAACGAAATAGCTTGAGCGGGAAATATCTGGTAAAGTCGACCAAGGGACACGTTGATGGCTGTGAGTGGTCGACATTGTGAACAGAGAGGAGGCGCGTCAGTCTGACAATAGTACACTTGCAGGTCTTGTCTCTCCTAGGTTGTGCCAGATGTCGCTGTCAAGTGGTCCCAGAGGTTGTGCCAGCTAGGAAAACAAAGAGGAAAAGGGTATATGGGAATAGAAAGAGACGAGATTTAAGGCAGACTTAACACAACACGCACAACACTTAGATATTTTTCCTGTAATCATCTTCTTCTCCACCATGAACGCACTGTGACGAGGGAAGTAAGGTCGAGTGTGTAAATTCCGACTGTCACTAGTAAGCACTATTTTCGGCGGCCCGTGGACGAAGGACATCTGTCCGAACCACGTGAAATCTGTGTCTCTTTCATTCCTTTTCTTTCTCAGCACTAAAATACAGATTCTAAAACGTATCAAGAACATCAGACCCAGTCCGTTTCACCCATCACCATTTTTCCCGGACTAAATACTGTTGATCGGGGTAATACCCGCATCATATTTTAAGGATTATAAAGTGTTTGATGTCGGCTTATAAAGATCATTAATACTTAAATCCACTTAAAAGCAATTGATGATTTGAAATGTTTAATTATATAAGCATTCTAAGATCAAGGTCCGCATGTCTCCGTGCTTCGTGAATTCTAACTTAAATAAAATATTCGTTAAAATTCATGATGCACGGACACAAGGATTGAAATGTTCTGCAATGCTATTGCAATATGTTATCATCTACTTAGGAAAACTCTAACAATATTTCTATGAAACAATGGAAAACCCATATAGCTTGAAACATAAAATAGCAGAAAGATGGCAATTAAGTAATAATTAAGTAGACAATAGAGAGAAACAATAAGTTACCCGATCCAAGTTGCAGGCTTTTCGGGTAAAATTGACGACCCAAATTCACCACCAAAAGCACTTTTTTTTATTTCATGAAATCCCTGCTATATAATTCCCAGCAACGTTTGGCTGATGAGAAAAAAAAAAATCAGTTACCAGAAATGTGTGTAAATGACTTGTGTGTACTTATATGAAAGAAATAAATATATTACCAGAAACTGTTTTTGTTTAAGCTACTAGAATATTAACGTAATATTTATAATGCTAATGCTAATCTTTTCGTGACGGAATGTTGGGAAAGAGTTGTTTTTTGGAGAGAGGATGAAATATGTGCGTGAGTTTTGAAGTGTAACTGAGCTAAAATGGAGAAATGGAATCGAAGACAAATATATATACTAGTTTTGCATGTGTATTTCGCAGGGCGGGGTGTAAAAATGTGTAACTAATATAACTTATTATATAATCATAATAATATAATAATAATAATAATAATAATAATAATAATAATTAAGTTAAATGGTATAACGTGAAAATAAAGTGTTTCCCACTTTGTTAGTAGGCGATTTTCCATTATTATTTATTTGTTTAAATATAATGAAAATGGACACGTGCAGCAAGCAGCAACAATACATTTCATTGTATATATAAGATGCGGAATGGGACGGCACACAATTCGATATAGCTTGAAATATGTGCGAGATATTTATACTTTTATTCTATGCCTTGCTGCTACTAATATGTCTTGTCTATATTTCTTATATGGGTTTTTTGATTAAATAATGTTAAAAAAATAATATTTAATTCAGGTCGACATTTGACAAAATAGGGTAGTTCGCGGTTAATACCCGCGATGTCCTTTTTTTTACATCTGTCCCATTAATTTATGGACATTTGGGGTATGGAAAGATTTTTAAGAAACTGAATATTTTAATAATATAGTACAATTAAAAGGTAAAAAATGTGTATTTTGACACGTCTTTTAAGAATATTTAATATCATTATATTGATTGTTTGTGATAGTTTTTTGCTAAGACCATCTCCAATAGTACCACAAAGCGCAAACGTAAACGCAAAAGTGCAGTAAAACTGCTCCAACAGTACTGCAAACGCAAACGCAAAATGCGTTTTTTGCTTTCTCTCTCCTGTTTCGAACGCAATTTTGCGTCTGAACGTAAAAATGCGTTTGATGTTTTAAAATTGCAAATAAGCCCTTACTTGTATTGAATTATTAAATCAAACATATAAAAATATATATTAAAGTGTATACTAGGATTATATTGATATAATACATAATTATATTAACCTTGACACTTATTTTAGTAATAATTTTCTTATATCTTATTAATTTTTATTTATATGTAATATAATTAAATATTGTTTTGACCACAAATATAGAATTTAAAATTTTCTTACAAAATATCACAATAAAAAGAAGTATTACATGATATAATAAGGATGTGCATAATTTTGCATAACTTGATTGTCGAGGACGAACGTGGTTTAAATGCACCAATTGAAATTGAAATGAAAACGCCACCGCCGGATGTCAAATTGGCGACAGATGAAAATGCTCGATTTCAAGAGTTCATATCTCGGTACAAAATAATTAGAAATAAAGATGATCACATTGCACTTCGAAATGTGCATTGATCATTTATGGAATGAATACACTAATTCCGAGACTTAATAATTATCTATCTTTTATTTGTAGACGTGTATCTCAATGTATTTCAATTGTTATGTTGTGTAATTTCGATATTTCTAATAAATTTTGTTCTATGTTTTTAGTATGTAAATAATGACTTCAAAATTAAAAGAATATTGTGGTTAATTACTAAAGTAATAAAATATGAGGGTGATATTAAAAAGTTACAAAGTTGGTATGTAAGGGAATATCACGGGAATATTCTTTGCGTGTGCGTTTGCAGTTCACTGTTGGAGAACCGTTACTGCAAACTATGGTTGTTACTACAAGCGTTTGCGGTTGACTGTTGGAGCTGGTCTAAAATGAAATGTACAAAAAGATAGCGGATCGCCCGATATGGTAAGATGTACAAAAACTAATGGGACGGAGGGAGTATTATTTAAGTCGCCCCATTAGGGGCGACATTCTCTCCTCTTTTTTATTTTTTTAATTTTTATTTTAACTTATTTTATATTTATTATTTATATAATCCACCAAATCATCGCTATTTCATGTTATTTACATAATAAAAATTAATGAACGCGTCTAGTTTATTGTTTGTTTCACGACCATTAAAATGATATGCATGTCTTATATTTTTCGAATTTCGGAAATCTATAAGTTGTTTTTTAAAATTTATTCCAATTTAAGTATTTTCTAAATTATAAAAATAAAAAATTATCTTCGAATATCGATGTAAGATATTCATATCATTTTGGCTTAATTATTGTTTTGGTCCCGTAACTTAGGAGTGTGGCGTTATAGGGACACATAATTTAGGTGATGGCATTATAGAGACACTAACTTTTAGAAAAAATGTCAATTTAGGGATAATATACGACCCGCCCATGTATTTTGACCCAAACCCGCTGACATGGAACCCGCCGAGATGTGTGCGTAAAGACTTGCAGACTAGCGAAGGACTTGCGGCGGAGATACCGTCTCTAAAGAAGGGGGAAAATAATAAAAAAAAAAAATACTGCTGCATAAAAGAGAGATTAGCGACGGACTCAACGTCGCTAAAGATCTGTTACAACCGTTGCGACGGAAACGTGCGTCGGATTTTCCTAAAGGAGGGGAAAAATTAAAAAAGAAAATAGATACAGCTCCGACAGCCTGTTGGCCGCCGAGCCACTCACTGGTATTTTGCACCCACCACGCGCTTCTCGGCTGCTTCTCGACGGCGGCGGATCTGGCGAGAGTGAAGGTGGTTGCCGTTGCTGTCCGAAAACCCGCCGTATTCTGCCTGCCGGACCCAGCGCACAGCCGCCGGACCTCAACCCAGCCTCCCTTCTCTGCCGCACCTTAGCCCTGCAGCCTCACCCAAGAA
>JAPQWV010002916.1:0-48461 GCA_027422505.1 Craterostigma plantagineum | reverse complement strand
GTTGAGCGTGCGTTTTCATATTGTGAGGTTTTGGGAAGGGAATGAGTGCACGCACGCATTTTGCATATCTTTACTGCCCCCTACTGGGCAATTTTGCTCAGGGTTTAATTTTTTATAGGTGACTGAGCCCGACACCGATGCGTGTCCGGGTGAGCTGTAGGCTGGCTGGTGAGGTGACTCCACGGGCTTTTGAGGGCGGGCACTACATGGGACGCGACTTGTGGAGAGGCGTAGGATAGTCGGGTTTGGATTTTTGGGCTTCGGCCCGATGTAATTATATGACGCTTTTTGTAAAACCCGACTTTAGATTATATATGTATATTATTTCCCCTAAAAGTTTAAAAAAATCGGGGGTCCTCTGCGACTTTCGTTGCGGAAATCCACCAATTAATTATAATTAGGAGTAGGGTCGCCACAGGTGGTATCAGAGCCTAGGTTTTAGATTCTGAGGACTATTCATGTACTATCGCTCAAAAGCCGGGAGGACCAGCCTTGCCTGTGTAAGTGTTATGTGTTTATGTGATTACGTGACCTTATATGCCCGTTAATGTGTTCATGTATAGTTGGAAATGACGAGAGGAAGGCCGAGAAATGTGTTCGTAGGAGAATCAAGTCGTAGGGACGAACCTGAGTCCCCGACTCGAGAACGTGACACTATCCATCGTCTGACTGAATTGATCCAACGACAGTCAGACCAGATCAATGATCTGATCAATCATCGGAGCTCATCTGAGCACCGTTCCTCCCTGCAACCTGATCGAGTGGAAATCATTGGGGAGAGATTCCGTAAGCTAAGTCCTCCTAGTTTGCTGATGCCGCTAACCCTGCAGTGGAACACCGTAAAGCTGTTAGAAGACCCTGCTACTATGACGTGCGAATGCTTCAGGGAGCTCTTCCGTGACAAGTACTTCACTGCTCACGATCAGGAGCAGCGAATGTACGAATTTATAAACCTGAAGCAAGGCCGTATGACAGTTGCGGAATATATCCGCAGATTCGAGGAGTTATCACGTTTTGCTCCTCATCTCGTAGCGACGAATACACTGAAGGTTACGAGATTTCTACGTGGATTGAAACCCGGATTTTATCGTGACTTAAGTATAGCGGGTGTACGACAGCTGGAATTCCGCCAGCGACGGAGCGTGCGCTGATAGCCGAACAGGCGGAAGGATTAGTGAGGGAGGCCTAGGAAGCGATCCGGAAGAGAGAGACTCAGCAAGGAGGAACTAGTCAGAAGTGCCAGTTCTTTGGCAAGGGCCCGAAGAATAAAGGTAATCGACCGGGTCAGCAGATGTGGTGCCCGAACTTTAGCCAAGGACCAACCAATGTCCCTAATCGACCACCGGTATCGGCGCCCCAATGCCAGCAATGCGGGCGGAATCGTTTTGGCATCTGCTATGGACCCCGACCACTACAGACTCTGCAGTGCTTCCGGTGCGGTGAGATTGGGCATGTTGCACGGAATTGTACGAGAACTCAGCTGCTACTGCAAACAGCCGCAGAATTTGATCCGACCTCCACCCGTGCCTGCACGTGTTTTCACGCTGACGAACGAGGAGGTGGAGGCGAACCCAGCCGTAGTTACGGGTAAGTTGAATATCTTTCACGTACCATCTCCAATTCTGATTGATTCTGGAGCCACACATTTGTGTCGGCCATTTCGTGACTAGGGCGGGAATCTATCCCACCCATTCTTTATGCAATTTCATAGTATCCTTAACACATGGAGATCCAACTCGGACAAATTTAGTTGTAAAGAATTGCCCTGTTAGTATTGAGGGTAGGGAGTTGAACGTAGACTTAATAGTAGTCCCGATGAACGATTACGACATCATATTCGGGATGGATTGGCTCTCGAAGTACCGGGCCATTATTGATTGCTCAAAGAGGGTAGTTAGGTTCCAATCACCCGAGGGAGAGGAATTGAATTGTCGGGAAAGAAGAATGGTAAGACAATCCCTCAGATTTCTGCCTTGAAAGCTCAGCGACTCGTGAATACGGGTTGCGAATCATTCCTGATCTTCGCAGTGAAAGCCGAGGAATCTTCCCAACCGAAGCTTGAGGAGGTTCCTATAGTAAGTGAATACCCCGACGTGTTTCCCGAGGATCTTTCGGGATTACCTCCGGATCGGAAAATTGAATTTGTTATAGACCTTGTACCTGGAGCTGCCCCGATCTCTAAATCCCCGTATCGGTTAGCACCGAACGAACTACGAGAACAAAAGGAACAATTGGAAGATTTGTTGCAGAAGGGTTTTATTCAACCCAGTTTCTCGCCATGGGGAGCCCCGGTATTATTCGTTAAAAAGAAAGACGAGTCGATGAGAATGTGCACGATTATCGTGAACTCAATAAAATCACAATTAAGAATAAGTATCCGTTGCCAAGGATAGACGATTTATTCGACCTACGTTCCGGGTATCATCAATTAAAGATTCGTGAGACGGCTGTTCCCAAAACTGCGTTCAGTACAAGGTACGGCCATTATGAGTTCTTGGTCATGCCTTTCGGGCTAACGAATGCCCCAGTTGCTTTCATGGATTTATGAACCTGGTGTTTAAGGAATTTCTGGACCGATTCGTTATCGTCTTATTGACGATATCCTCATCTACTCTAAGACGAAGGAGGAACACGAGGAACATCTGAGGACGTTCCTTGAAATTCTTCGAGAGAAGCAATTATTCGCCAAATTCAAGAAGTGGGAATTCTGGTTGGAACAAGTGGCTTTTCTGGGGCATATTATTTCGGGAAGCGGAATTTTAGTAGACCCCAGTAAAATTGAAGCAACAGATAAATGGCCATGACCGACCCTCCCACGGAAGTCAGAAGTTTTCTAGGGCTTGTTGGATATTATCGAAAGTTCATTAAGGACGTTTCCAGCATAGCCTCGACACTTACGAATTTGACAAAAAAGAATGTCTCTTTCAAGTGTACCGATGAATGAGAGCGGAGTTTTCATGAGCTGAAGAAAAGACTGACAACTGCTCCAGTTCTAGCAATACCCTCAGGAACCGAAGGATTCTCAGTATACAGTGATGCCTCGAAGAATGGTTTCGGGTGCGTATTAATGCAGAAGGGTAAGGTAATTGCCTATGCCTCCCGACAATTGAAGCCGTACGAGAAAACTATCCTACCCACGATCTTGAACTCGCTGCAGTGGTGTTTGCCCTCAAGATCTGCCGACACTATTTGTACGGAGAAAGGTGCGATTACGGATCATAAGAGCCTGAAATACTTATTCACACAGAAGAAGTTGAATATGAGGCAAAGACGATGGCTCGAACTAGTGAAAGACTACGATTGCGTGATAAGTTATCACCCAGGAAAAGCTAATGTAGTTGCAGATGCTTTGAGCGGAAAGCGGTAAACGCTGAATTGTGCCAACTCGGAGTTGAGGTAATCAACTTTGGAGAGATTGAAGCAAAATTAGCATCGTTAACACTCAAGCCGACGTTGTTAGATCGAATCATCGAGGCAAAAAGAGAAGATGAATTCTATCTGAAGGTTCGAAACGAACAAGATGCCGATGTTCCGTCAGATTTTGAATTTCAAGACGACGGACGCCTGCGATTCAGAGGCAGCTTGTATGTGCCTAAAGACGAAGACATCCGCCGAACCTTAATGGTGGAGGCGCATACGACAATCTACTCGGTGCATCCCGGTGCCATGAAGATGTATCCGGACTTGCGAACGAACTACTGGTGGCCAGGGATGAAGAGAGATGTTGCTGCTTTTGTAAGCCGATGTCTGACTTGCCAACAGATCAAAGCAGAACATCAGAGGCCGGCAGCCGGCAGGAATGTTACAACCTTTGATGACACCCGACTGGGAGTGGGACCATATAACAATGGATTTCGTCGTCGGGTTACCGAAAACGTTAAAGGGCTATGATGCAATTTGGGTGGTTGTCGACAGATTGACTAAGTCCACCCATTTTCTACCAATCAATCAGACGTATTCCATGGAGAAGTACGCAGAGTTGTACATCCAAGAAATAGTGAGACTCCATAGGATCCCGATGTCGATCGTTTCAGATCGGGATTCGAGATTTCTGTCCCAGTTTTGGATGAGTTTACAAAAGTCTATGGGGGCATGTGTTCAGCATATCATCCCCAGAATGACGGACAATCAGAAAGAACGATCCAGACGCTGGAAGAATGTTGGGGGCATGTGTTCTGGATTTTCGCCGAAGCTGGAGTAAGTACCTTCCGTTAATCGAATTTTCATACAACAACAACTATCAAGCTACGATTGGGATAGCGCCATACGAAGCCTTGAAATCGGCGAGAAGGCGCTGTTAGGTCCCGAAATGATTCGTGAAATGATCGAAGCTGTTGGAAAAATTTGGGAGAGAATGCAGACGGCCCAAAGTCGTCAGAAGAGTTACGCGGATAAAAGACGTAGGCCGTTGGAGTTCGGAGAAGGTGATCAAGTCTTTCCTCAAGATATCACCTATGAAGGGTGTTAAACGATTCGGACGAAAAGGAAAGTTGAGTCCGATATATATAGGACCCTTCAAGATTTTGAAAAGAGTCGGCGAAGTGGCGTATCAGTTAGAACTGCCGACATCTACGTTACGGAAGTATGTTCCGGATCCGAATCATGTGCTACGAAATGAGACGCTTCATCAGCAGTTGAAACCGGACTTGAGTTACGAAGAAAGGCCGGTTGAGATTTTGATGTACGAGGTGAAGCGACTTAGGAATAAGAACATCCCCCTAGTGAAGGTGTTGTGGCAAAACCAAACAGTCGAAAAGCCACATGGAACGAGAAGACGAAATGCGTGAGAAGTACCCCGAGTTGTTTCAGACGACTTAAATTTCGGGGACGAAATTTCTTTTAAGGGGGGAGGATGTAATACCCGTAAAACTAATACGGGATTATTTTTGATACGTGTTCGGATTAATGAAATCGATTTTCGGTCAAAGCAGATTTTTCGGAATTAAGCCGAAACTAATTATTAGGACCCGAAGAACTAGATAAAATACCATGGGCCGAAATGGTTAGAAAGCCCAATAAATAATATGGGGTCTAAAAATATAAAGGGACCTACAAGGAGTAGAAAAGCCAAGTTAAATAATAAAAATGCCTAACTTGGAGTAACAAATTGATAAAGAATTAAGGCCCAAATACATATAAATTGGCCCAAATGATATAGGATAAGTTTGAGCTTGCTTAATGGCTAGGGTAACCACGTTAGTATCATGTCATTCCCTTGATACTTAGCCTTAAAAACAATCATTTCTAACCAAAGAACCGTGCAAACAATAGAAGGAAAACAAGAAAGAACTAAAGAAAAGAAAGGAGGTGGCGAACAAAGAAGCCAAAGCCACGAATTGTTGGAAAGTTCAAACACCATAAAATCGCTGCAGTGTAGTTAAGGAGGTGATTTCTACTTATAGGCTTAAATATTATCATTTTATGTAGTTTAGTGAAGTAAGCTAACGTTGGAGTATAGTAGGAAGTCGAAAACAACGAAGGAACGACAAGCTTGGGCAAGCTTGAGCAAATTTCGACCTAGGAATTTATTCAACTTAGCTTGGACGTGAGGTAGGTGGTTTTTTAACCCCTACAAAACTCTTTAAAGCGTATTACGTTCCTCAAAAATTTAGAATTTGGATGGAAGGGTCATCCGAGTTCGAAAGAAGCCATTTTACAATGTTTGGAAATGTTCGTGATGTGTTCTATGTGTTATTATGTGACTCATGAACTCAAGATATGAGTTCTGTATTGAGATGATGTGCTTATGTGGGTTAAGTTGATGATCGAACTTGAAAGTTGGAAAACTTGGGTTCGAACAATTAAGGCAAGAAGAAAAATTAGGACACCTTTACTGTGTGCGATTTTCACACACTTACTTCACGACCTACGACTCTTCAACTTCCAATCGACCCATCACCTTCTCCGATCAACCCCTCCACCGCCGGTGCCCCCACCCGCCTACTGACCGGACTCGCCCTTACCGCCGCCCTCCATCGCCGGGACCAGACGGCGATGGGAGGGTTCTGAATCGCGCCCCGAATCCCTCTCAACCCCAACCACGTGACCTTTCACATTCCATGTCATCATCTTCACCTTCCTCGATGGAACAACCACTGTTGGAGGCTATGGATTCTCCTACCTCCTTGCCATATTACGAGATGCTAAGGAAAAACATTCATTTTTGATGACCGATTTGATGTTGCTGCATTTGAAGCTTTCGTGGTGCACCTTAACGGCGCCGAGTCTGGCCTGCGTCCTCCGCCGGAACTACTAACTGCCACCGCGAGTCGGACGGAACTACCTCCAAACGGTTCTGCCCTCCAACACCGGACGGCTAGGATCCACTCGCCCCATGACAACGATGGAATACCCTACTTGCAACCACCGTCGTTTCAACCGCCCCCCCACTAATGGGCCTGCCCTTACTCGCCACCACGCCGCCGTGAGGCCTAACCCTACCCAGCCCACGATTCCACCTCACCGCAAACGAAGAGAAACCTCCTCCATTGTACCGCTGCGTGACCCGCGGCTTACTCTCCGTGGACCGATGCGTAAAGGCACACCACCACCTAATACATCGCGGCTGAATATGGAAAGGTTTCCCGATGATGAGCCGCCCCCTACCATCGAACCCGTCCAATTGTGTGAGAGAAATGGCCCTAGGAGCTCGAGTTTGGGAACCCAACAACCCCCTAATCTTGATAGGCCGAGGGTATCTCCGACTGGGCGCCAGCCTAATGCTAGCTCTGCTCCTCAACAACCTCTGTTGGAACTAATCAACAGCTTGGAAGATGCTTCGGAGAATGAAACAACTAGGGCTCAACTCTATGATCGTTGTTTCTCTAACCACCGGACCACGTCCCCACGGGCCGTGAGGTTAGGCCGATCAACATAAATAGCTCTGGCACTGAAAACACATGCTATGGAAAGACACATGCTATGGAAGGAACGCCTAGGGCACTAATTGACGATGATACACACAATGGGTATGGAGGCCCCACTGACGAACCTCGATTCCCTTGCGGCTGCGGCGAACACCACTAAGATGTCATTACTGCCGTCGTCCAAGGAGCCATAACAAACCGAGACCAATCACGAAACCCCTCGACGAAGCGTCTCGCTTTATCCTACACGGCACCATCGATCATTGATGGCAAAGCTGAGGCTTCCTTGCCCTGGGAAGTGGTTCAGAAAGGGACGGCTAGATGGGATAACACTCTTGTTGGATATTTCCTGGGCAAACGACCGTACTTTCCTCATGTTGAACGCTTTGCCCGTTCTATGTGGCCTGAGCTTATTGAGGTTCGAGCTTCGATTAATGGGTTTTTCAAGTTCAGGTTCGCCTCGGCCGAGGCGATGGGCGCAGTCTTGGAGGGAGGCCCATGGCTCATGCAGGGGCAGCCCCTATTCCTTGAGGAGTGGCGGGTTGGCATGTCTTTTGCTAAGAGAGAACACTCGATTGTCCCACTTTGGGTCAAGCTACGTAATATTCCATCGGAATTATGGACCCAAGAGGGCATGGGTATTGTTGCGAGCGTGTGATAGGGAAGCCACTATTTGCGGATGCCATGACAGCTAAAGCGGAGCGGCCCGAATACGCTAGGGTATGCGTGGAGATGTCACTCGGAGAACCATTCGTTGAACACTTCAACATTAGAATACCAACTAAGGAGGGAGGACGAGTGTGCCTATTCAGGTTGAGTACGAGTGGAAGCCCAAGAAATGCGCAACATGCAACTCTTGGAATCACGGTGGAAGGTGCTGCCCGAAAAATCAGCCCAAACCGCCCGGCCACAGCCCTCCACATCTAAGCCAACACGGGAGCAGCCGAAAATGCAAGGACAAGCCGAGCCAAACCCTACACGGCCAAGTAATCAGCACACCGATGGCATGCATGCTAGATCTAACTGGCGCCGCATGTCCCATAAGGATAAAGGCAAATCGGTGATTGGGGAGGAAAACACAACCAACAACGCCGAGGGAAACAAGGACAATGGAAGCTCTACACTGCAAGAGCATCACCGGGCCACTCCTCAGACCACACACTCGGATAATACGGCCATGGACAGCTCGACTAGCACAGCAAATACCACCTTACCTATAGTTGAATACCGCAACCCGTTTACCGTGTTAGCTAATTTAGAATGGGAAACCGTCGGATTACAGGGTCCTCAAGCAGCCCTGAAAGCGAGTGTTCCATGATCCATGTCGCCTCTTGGAATGTACGTGGTCTAAATAGGTTAGATCACAGATGGGCGGTCGGGGAGCTGATTACGAAATATGGGTTGAAGATGATTGGCCTGGTTGAGACTAGGGTTTCGGAGCAAAATGCTTCCTCGCTTGCTAACTCTATCAGATCTTGGGATTGGTTCTACGAGTACGAGGATGGACCGGCATCACGTATTTGGGTTAGATGGGATGCTTGCTTCGTGACTGTGACGATTGAGGCTGCCACACCACAGGCAGTCCACTACAAGGTTCATATCTTAGAGGAGCGGAAAGAAATCTATATCACCTTTGTTTATGGCCATAACCAGCGGGTGGAAAGACGTGCTCTCTGGAATGATATTCTAGCCACTTCGAACGTGCGGGAAAACAGGCCATGGATTGTTATGGGAGATTTTAACGCTATTCTGGATAATTCTGAGGCGAGAGGCGGATCACCTGGAGGAGGCTGTACCGACATGGCAGACTGCTTCACCACCTCTGATCTAATTGGCCTACCCCGAGTTGGCCCTATCTTCACGTGGTATAACCAACAGAGTGGCACGGCAGGAGTTTGGCGCTGCCTTGATAGAATTGTTGGCAACCCCTCGTGGTTCGCTCATTTTGGGGACCTAGCCTATCGCTGTGGGCTCCCCTCCACTTCTGACCACTCACCCCTGATTTTGGAAGACACGTCCCAGCCAAGGAACAAAAATAAAGCATTCCGGTTTGACAACTTCTTGATTAAAGACCCCCGTTTTCTCCCGATAGTCAAGGCTGCTTGGAGTCGAGATGTTGCTGGCTACCCCATGTACTTCATCACGAAGAAACTCAAGGACATCAAACTACAGCTGAAGCGTCTCCGTCGTGACAAAGGCGATCTCAACCGCAATGTTCTCGAGGCTCGGGGGTTCCTGGATATCTCACAGGAGCTTGCTGTTCAGCACCCTATGGAGCCGCAATTGTTGGTTCTTGAGAGGCGATGTCGCTTAGCCTATGCTAAAGCGTTGATATGGAGCATTCGCGCTTGTACAACGCGCCAAAGTGGCTTGGCTAAAGGACGGGGACAATGTACCTCTTTCTTTTTCAAGAAGGTCGCCATGCGTCGCGCTTGTAACCGAATATACACCCTTGAAGATGAAGCAGGACCACCTTCGAGGGACATGATCAAGTTTGCGACGAGCTAATTCGGTACTATACTGAGCTGCTCGGAATATCTAGTCGAACGGTGCCCCTGCACGCTGCCACTCTCTCACCTTATATGGCCCGAAAGCTGCGATCCACGGAGGCCGAGGCCATGATACTACCGATCACGGATGTTGAGATCAAGAGAGCGTTGTTCTCCATTGGGGACAACAAATCTCCCGGGCCGGATGGCTTCTCTGCGGCTTTCTTTAAAGACGCGTGGGACACCATTGGACCGGACATCACCCACGCTATAAAGGAATTCTTTCGGACGGGATATCTCTTGGGGGAACTGAACTCTACGCTCATAACACTTATTCCAAAGAACCCTAACCCGGATGGCTAAGGACTTCAGGCCGATATCCTGCTGCAACGTACTCTACAAGATCATATCCAAGATTATTGCCAATCGACTACGGGGCAGCCCTGGGCAACTCGTCCACCACACCCAAACTGCCTTCATTCCTGGCCGCCGAATCACGGATAACATCTTATTAGCGCAGGAAATTTGTCATGGATATAATAGTATGGGGCTGCCTGACCGCATGGCCTTCAAGGTGGACATCGCGAAAGCGTATGACATGGTGGAGTGGGACTTTATTTTGGCCGCGCTTGATGCAATGGGCTTTCATCGGGTTTTCATTGGATGGATCCGGGCCTGCTTGACCACTCCATCCTTCTCGATTAACATCAATGGTACTCCGACGGGATATTTTAAAGGGAGGAGGGGCCTTCGGCAAGGCGACCCGGCCTCACCCTACCTTTTCATGCTGGTTATGGAAGTACTTCACGGCATCACTGAAGACGGGATCAGGCAAAGCCCTAACTTCAAGTACCACTAGAACTGTGAGGCGACCTCGCTCTTCATGCTTACGTTCGCAGATGACCTACTCCTCTTCTCTCATGCGGATGTCGATTCCGTTGGGGTCTTCAAGCGCAGCCTCGATCTCTTTGCTAACCTATCGGGCCTAAAGGCTAACATCAATAAAAGTGCAATGTTCGTATCTAAGCGGCCGACCGGTTGAAGAACGCCCTCCAAGATATTATGGGTCTCTCTAGCTGGGATCAATCCTCGTACCCTATCTCTCCTATTTCATCTAGACTTACGATTGCTGATTGTACCCCACTTCTGACCAGCGTGGACAAACGACTGGGCTCATGGACCAATCTCTCCCTATCGTATGCTGGTCGCACCCAATTGATCAAATCGGTCCTCCTTGGACTGCATACCTACTGGGCTGGAATATTCGTCCTCCCGAAGGGCGTTATCCGGAGCATCGAAGCGAGGCTTAGAGCCTTTCTTTGGAAAGGTACGAGTGCTAAGGTTGCTTGGACTGATATTTGCTTGCCTAAAGCTGAAGGTGGACTCGGCATTCGCTCGATCGAGACTGATAATAAGGCACTACTCATGCGCCTTCTTGGAACATTCTGACGGACGATGATACCTCGATTTGGGCCACATGGATTAGACGAACGAGGCTGCACAATAATTCCTTATGGTCCATCCGACCTGGGACACGGACTTCGTGGAGCTGGAGGAAGATTTTGAAGCTGCGTGCCGAATTTAGGACTCTCATTCAATTCCGCATCGGCGATGGGGCCAACACACTCCTCTGGACTGACCCTTGGCTACTCGAATGACCCCTAGTGGAACACTACCCTTGAGGACCTATGATCATGGGCTTACCCAGGGACTCGAAACTCAGTGAGGTTATCAACGAGGGAGGATGGTGCTGGCCTGCTCAAACTTCGGTGGAATACCTCGACTTCGCTCCTCTTCTGCCACCCACTCACCCGGTGAACGAGACACGTTTAGATGGGCCGCCAACGCTAATGGTCGCTTCACTACTTCCTCCGCAAGGGAGAGCATCCGCCAACGGCAAGCGATTGTCCCCTGGCATACCCTCCTCGGCGGCCCCTTAGCCATCCCTCGACATGACTTCATGCTCTGGCTTGCGATAAGGGACAAACTAGCGACTAGAGACAAGCCTTGGATCGCTTCTGCGGCGGGAACCTCTCTGTCTGCCTTCTTTGCGATGCAGATATTATGGAGACTACGCGACATTTATTCTTTGAGTGTACCTACTCTAATTGCTGCCTTAACCTTATCGGTAATCATCTGCACTTTGGTTGGCCTTACAGGGATTGGTATGAGGGCTTGCTTTGGGCGGCCAGACGGTGGCGGGGCAAGCACCTTGCCTTGATGGGGCCTCGGCATGCCTTGCTTCGCTGGTCTACCATCTTTGGTCGGAGCGCAATAGAAGATGGCACGATGGGATTCGTCGATCGCCCGAACGTATCGTTGCTGAAATTGAGGCTCTCTTAATTGTCCGAATCTCCACTCTCCCTCACAAGTACAATCTGCAATTGAACGCTATGCGCCGGACATGGTGTTTAGACTGGACTACCTAGGGTGCTTGGGACTGGTCACGCTACACTTCATGGTTTGGTGGTGCTGATGGGATGTGTTGGAAGGAGCTCGAGAGTGACACCCCCCTCCCCCATCTCTCATTTTCTCCATCTCTTGCCCTATCTTCCCCCTTCTTTTGCGCCTTCTCTCTCCGCTCTCGTACTGTGCTCCGCTTGTTGTTTTCTGCAGGTTGGCCTGGCTGGTGCTGTTTCTTGGGTGGCCTACCTGCTTGGCCGTGTCGCTGGCGGGCCTCACTTGCTGATCGCTCCTCCCTAGCGGAAAGAAACAGGAGTTGGCGTCTACGCCTTTCCCCGACCAGACCTGCGGTCGAACTCGCTACGCTTCCTCCTCTCGGCTTGATATCTTCCGCACTGACGTTATCTTCCGCTGTGCTCTGGCACTTTTTTCGCACATCAACCGACTGCCCTGCTGGCACTACACTTTTTTCGCACATCAACCGATTGTTTATGGATTGTGACACCTTCTTAGCCTTTGTTCCTTGTGTTGGTCTTCTCTGTATTGGCTTGGTCTTGTAGGGACCTTGTTGGTGTCTGGGCTGTTTTTGGTTTTGTTGTGCTGTCTGGTCGGTAGATTGTTATCGCTTGTTGCGTTGTGAGCATTATCATGTTCGCTGTCCCTGTACTCCTGTTTCTTTCGTTTAGTGAACACTTTCCAAAAAAAAAGAAAAAGTTGGAAAACTTAGGGTTCGTGATGTTTGAGTTATTGAGGGTTTGAAGAAATCGGACGATTTGAAGTTTCGGTTGATTTTAATGTTTTGCGGGTTGATTTAAATTCGCGAACTAATAGATCGGGCGATTTTCAGTTTTAATAATTTTACGTTTTGCAGGTCGATTATCTTGCGAATTGTGAGAGAGAGAAAGATTTTTGCGGGCTGTGTTATTTTGCGAATCGGGTGAAATGATTTTAAAATAAATAGAAAATTGGCCGAATTAAGTTTTGGGTCGCGAAATTTTGTCGCGGGCTCAAATGTTAGGCGAAGTGTGAGTGAAAAGGATTTTCGCGGGCCAGCATTCGGGTTTTGCGGGCTGAAGCTGTTTCGCGAGTTGTGAGATAAGTCGCGGGCCGACTTTGAGTTTCGCGGGCCGACTTAATTTCGCGCGGTGGATTCCTGTGAGTGACGTCGGGCTTGCGCGGGCTTTAAATTGGGTTTCGCGGGCCTAATCAATCGATCAGCGAACTCCACAAAATAAAAAAAAAAAAAAAAAAAAAAAAAAAAAAAAAACCAAAACAAAAGAAAGTGCGGCTATTTAGACATTGACTCGAAGTTTTAAACGGGTGACCCATTTTGAATCGGGCGACTTGCCGCGAATTGCAGCGAGTGATTTCCGCGAATTCTGGCGTTAACCCGATACATTTCGCGGGTTGACCAGTTTTTTACATGTGGATTTCGGCAGATACGATTTTGGTTTTGACCAGAAGTTTACCACGGATTTTATTTTTTGGGCTTGCGCTATTTCAGGCCCAATACATTTAAATAAATTATTTTCCAGCCCAAATCATTTTAAATAAAATATTTCGTACTATGCTTATATTTTCGGGTGAACCCATATTTTAAATTATAAATATGATCTTGGATTTTAAAACATTCGGCCTAGGTTGGTATTTAAACGTTTATGTTGTTTCGATGCATAGGTTTTTATGTGATTGATTTTATGTGCATTGCACGACATGCATGTGAAGGGTTGATGTTGTACCGTATTTATACGGTGACGCCTTACGGTGTCGGTTGAGTGGGGTAGAGTGACCGTTATTGGTCGTCGGGGTTAGACTCGTGTAGCACCTGGTGGGAGAGGGGGTTTGCGACACCCATCTACTCAGGACTGAGCCACCCGAGGTGTACACCGCCGGATATTCTTTGGCTCAGGGACGGCAGACAGATGTGAGATTCCTGTCTACCCGGTTAGTAGTATACTATTCGGGGTAAAGCCATCGGGTTGTGATTGTGTGCGGAAGGAGCGACCCTGGCGCGGCCAGCGTAGGCTACCGCATGGATTTATGGCGTACTTTGCCATTGCGCGCGTGGGTGCTGAGTCTAGCCGAGGGCCCTGTTTGTATTGAGATGTGACGTAGGTTGAGCGTGCATTTTCATGTTGTGAGGTTTTGGGAAGGGAATGAGTGCACGCACGCATTTGCATATTTTTACTGCCACCTACTGGGTAATTTCCTCAGGGTTTTATTTTTGTAGGTAAGACTGAGCCCGACACCGATGCGTGTCCTGGTGAGCTGTAGGCTGGCCGGCGGTGACTCCACGGGCTTTTGAGGGCGGTGGAGTACATGGGACGCGACCTGTGGAAAGGCATAGGATAGTCGGTTTTTGGGGCTTCGGCCCGATGTAATTATATGACGCTTTTTGTAAAACCCGTCTTTAGATTATATATGTATATTATTTCCCCTAAAAGTTTTTTAAAAAAATTGGGTCCTCTGCGACTTTCGTTGCGGAATCCGCCAATTAATTCTAATTAGGAAGTAGGGTCGCCACAGATCTTATCATCGGGTGGCACATATCGACGATCTCGGAATTGTAAGTTTTCGTCGTCTCGTAATTCGAACTCTAACGGAACATTCCCGTCTAGTTCCGCATGGTCTTTAGATATAGTTCATCTTCTTTTTGTGCCTCAATGATTCGTTCTCACAGCGTTTGTTTTAAAGTCAACGCTGCCAGCTTCGTTTCGATCTCCCCGTAACTGATTATTTCCACTCCGAGTTGTCACAGGTCCGTATTCACTGATTTACGGCTCAAAGCATCTGCAACTACATTCGCTTTGCCTGGTGATAATTTATCACACAGTCGTAGTCTTACTAACTCGAGCAATCGTCTTTGCCTCATGTTTAACTCCTTCAAGGTGAAGAAGTTCTTTAGGATTTTGTGATCCGTAAAGATTTTGCATCGTTCCCGTGATGGTGTCGCCAGATTTTCAGGGCAAAACACCACGTCTGCGAGTTCCAGATCGTGCGTGGGATAGTCCTTCTCGTACGGTTTGAGCAGTCGGGAGGCATACGCAATTACCTTCCCATTTTGTATTCAATCCGCACCCGAGCTATTTTTTGAGGCATCATTGTATACCGAAAATCATTCGGTACCAGAGTAAATTGCAAGGACAGGAGCTGTTGTCAATCGTTTCTTCAACTCTTGGAAATTGAAGAAACTAAGTTGAGAAGATCACGATGAGCAGCTGCCGTTGGATCTAAGATGGCGCGCGATATATTGGCCAGGATTTGAAAGCTGAAGATTTAATTCTGTTCGTAAGATATCGCGCGAAGAGATCAACGGTTGAGATGCTTAGGAAGTGAATGAAGCGGATGATGAATCGTAGCGGTTGGATCAAATATCGGACGGATGATAGTGAAGGTGCTATTTCACTAATAGAGTCGCAGGCGATTCTTGTTCTAACACTCGGAAATGCAAGACCACGTGGCGACTCGTGGAGCGTTCGATCGGAGAAAACGGACGGTGAAGATAGATCGCAGAATATCATTCTTAAAACATGATTTCCAACTTATAAATATCAGATTTCCTAATATTTTTAATAATGTTGGACCCCTAGTTGATTGCGTATATCCGCCAAAGCTGGAATGTAAGTATTCGATGACACACTCGACTATATGGCTTTCATGCCGAGGCCATGTTATTTCGCCGAGGTTTGATGGAAACCATACTTGGCCCATGTTTGAATTAACTTAGCCGTGTTTGTACGTTAGCTTGCCATACTATTTTCATTGATGCAACAATGTAGACTAAGCAGTGCATGTAAACACGTTATTGATATAAACGTGAGCACAATTTTTTTTAAAAATCCAATGCAATTTTCTTCATGCGCGTGATTTCTCGAATCGAGATTACGGCAGTACATTGACAGTCTACAGAACCTATAACCTAACGCTCTGATACCACCTGTAACGACCTGACTTCCTATATACGTATTTTGGCGGATTTACGCAGCGTAAGCAGCGGAAAGCCCATTTAATAAAAAAATTTTAAACACAATAGTACATAAACATTTAAAGTCGATTTTTACGAGACACAATTTTGTCCGTTGGGCCGAAGCCCAAATGTAAAAATACGAAACATAAATTAAAACACTCCACAGGTCTCGTCTCATGTACTGCGCCGCCCTTAAAAGTCTGTGGAGTCACCGCCATCAGCCGCCTATTCGTGACGTATTTCAACGGCCGACTCGTTCGTACCTACACACGTAAACCCTGAGCTTTTGCCCAGTAGATAAAAAATATGCATGAATGCACTTGCTCTCACATCCCAATCCCGACACACCTCACAAATAGATACTCGACTCTTTTCCCGCATCTCATCATCTCGACTCAACCTATTACTTCAGGACCCTAGGCTAGAACTAAAGGCAACACGTGCGCAATACATCACAATCACAACGATCCGTAGCTCGGGTGGCCCTACACACAACAAGAGTCAGTAGCTCGGGAGGCCCACTCCCCACAACACAATCACATATAGTGTGCCTTAGTCCTAACCTCACTACTCATACTAGTCGATGACCAACAATCAATCGGTCACAATCTACCCACTCATCGGCACTATACAGTGTCACCGTGACTCCGCACGGTTCTCTCTTCGTACCACATGTATGCAAATATCGTGCAAATAAAATGCAACATATAAATTAACTTTCAAATTATCTCTATATCACGTATCGGCCCGAGAAACCATCTCGGCCCGACCCGAAAACCCTAAGTGCGAAATACTATCATCTCCAGTCCCGAACTCTCACCCTCATTCCCGGAATTATACTAAATGACCAAATTTAATTATTTTTCTTTTAAGACCCGTAAATTTGAAATCACCTTTAAAAGCCCAAATTTTCACATTTAAAAGACCCGAATTTTATTATATTATTCCCAAATTTCACATTTGACCCAAAACTTAAAAAATTTCTTTTAAAAGCACTCATATACCGAAATTTCTCTTGACTCCCGAGTTTTAAAAGTATTTAAAATGATGAGCAAACAATCTTCAAGAAGAAGTCCTCATCATCAGCCAATCGACTTCAGACCGCAAGCTCAAAGAACAGAGAATGTGCACCGGAGACCTCCGAAGTCAAAAACACCAAAGAGCTGACCAAAGTGCTTAAACTGCGGGAAACCAGGTCATTATGCCAGAGAATGCACTCTCTCAAAGAAGAGAGATGCCAACTACTACTACAGGAAGCTTCAACTCACAAAGCTTAAGGAAGCTGGAGTAGCTCTAATGGCAGAACAAGACCACTGGCTCGAGGATACATCTAGCTCAGAGGAAGAGAATCTCGCCCTCATGCCCGCCTGGACGAGCATTCCGACGTCGAAACCACCAACCAGACGGACGAAGACTGTCAGGACCCGTACCTTGCTACCTATTCTAACGTCATCCTATGTGCCTAACGATGATTAGTTTGAAAGACATGCAGAAATGCGTATGAAATTTTTCTTTTTCCAATCATGTAATGGAACGTCGTTCTTTACATGTCAAAAGAATGCTTCCAATTTCCTAATTACATGCAAAACTTATTTACACGGGTACTGTATACATGTGCAGCAAAAGAATTTCTATGCGCCCGGCCTCACAGGTCGTCATCCATGCACACACTTCCACCCCAAAAGCTGTTGGAAGCGTCAAAAGATTGCCTTGCCGCCTAAGCGATCACGTACCGCGGTCGTTCGTACCTACAACACATAACATAAGGGTGAGCGATATGCTCAGTAAGTAAAAATCATGCAGGAAGTGCACGTGATAATCCCCCGCAAAGGTCATCCACGCCAATGCATCTTACGTCTCATAGACTGAACTCAATCTCATATCTTTTATCTTAGGGCCCTTGGCAGACTTTTACCCAGGCGTACACCGTAAAGTGTTCTATCCAACCACGGCATCTGCCAAAGTATGAGGGCATCAACCCAACCATACCAAAGTGTGAGGGCACCAACCAACCACGGTAATAGGGATATAAGGGCATCAACCCAACTATGAGGGCATCAACCCAACCATGGTAACCCCCGACGCATCAACATCGTTCGTATACTGGCGACGCATCAACGTCCCCGACGGCGCATTAACGCCGTCTCGATGCCCCAGGAAGTCGCCCCTTAACTTAACTTATAACATAATTGCCCACTTCGGCATTTATTTTTCGCTATTTGCGACATAATCATGCACGCTCATCATCTTATCACCCCCAAGTGTTTCGTGTGTGCTCGTGCATATGCATAATGCATTAACGCCATAATGCTTACCAAAATCATGAAACCAAGTCAACACGTAAGGACCTCATCACGTAATCACATAAATTGGGCACATATACACATGTTATGTGTTGTAGTTGGATTTCCACTTACCTGGCGTCCGTAGACATGCTATTATCGATTTGATGAAGTTCATAAGCTTCGACCTTAATCACAAAATGATGATATAGTACCTTATCTAGTTTACTTGACCAATTAGTTCGCTAATCTTTAATACTTCGAACTAATTTTTGTCTTATAACTCGGGACACTTGTGTAACCCGAGAATTTTACCTGACTCGTGAATTAACATAGCCTCATATGATTCGTGAACTTATATAGCTCATTGAATCCCAATTGACTCGTGAGGTTACTCTGCGAACTTATTTAGCGTGAACTTTATAAATTCGTCCTTAAGCTATCTGCTAGCCGGTCTGGTGAATTTCCTAATATTTCATCCTTTGAACACGAAAAGGCTATAAAGTCAGTCTATAAATTATATTAATTGACTACATCGTTCCAAAGTTCTACGGAAAACGGCGGTTGCCTGTACCGAAAATGGACCCTGAAAAATACTGATAGGCTATTTTTGATCGGGCGTTGAGAGAGACTAGGCTCATCGGAATCAGAATAATTTTCTTATTAAATCGTTTTAATCTAAGAGGTTCAATTTGTGAAGTTCCCCTAATTCGTCAAGTTCATTTCTACTTCATGAAGTTTAAAGCATTGCGAATCATCCTAGTTCGTCACTCAACTTCGCGACGTCATATGATTCGCGAAATGTTCTTTCAGGCTTGTTTCGCGAACCCTAACTTAATTCGCGAAATTCGTCTTTTAAGTCATGGTTCGCGAATCCTCATAGATCTGCGAAGTCTCATTCCTGGTTTGCGAACACTCCGACGCTTGTTTCGCGAATTCCTTAAGGGTCGCAAATAGGAGTTCGCGAAGTGAGTGCGCTAAGTTCGTGGTTTGCGAACTAGAGTTCGCAACCGTCTACCAATTCGCAGAATACAGTTCCCGAAATATGATGGTCGGTTTGCGGTTTGCATAAGGTTTGCGAACTGCTCAATCCGCGAAACACCCGCTTCGCAAAATGCCTTAGGAGATTCGCGAACGCCACCCTAATGAGTTCGCGAAGTATACCAATTCCCAAAACCCCGTGGATTCGCCAACCATCTAATTCGTTTGAGCGAACTCTTACTTTAACTTCGCGAAGTGAGTTTCGCGGCTTCGTCGGTCCTGAATTCGCATAAACATCTTCCAATTCGCGAAACTCAATGTTTAAGGATCAAAAAGGCTATTTTTTCTCAAGAACGCGTTGAATATCAAATGAACATTCAAACCCTAAAATTCATACTTAGTAGAAATCCGAATCTGGGCGAGTTTTTAAATGTACAACACCCTAAAATATGCTAGATCCGAACTTGGGACTTCAAATCATAAACCAAAATGCAAGAATATAGCAAGGATTTTATACCTTCTTCCCAAGCAAGTGTTCGAACCCTTCTCCTCTCTAATTTCTCGTTTTGGTAGTGTGAGAAAATATCCTATGTCCTTTATTCTTTTCGTATACATATTATATATATTTTTAAGTAAAATAATCTTATTAACAAGGGAAATAACAAAAATGGTCCCTAAGTTAGTGACATTCTAATTTCCGGCATCACCTATTTCTCGAAAGTTGCCTAATACTTCGATATTTCCTAGACACATAATTAAACAGACGAAATACATGAAATCACTTAAGCACATAATTTATGCACCAAATCCATATAGTCACGTAGGCACACAATGTTCGTGCAAAATTTTATTGGCCAACTAGCTTACGGGGGCTCGGGTTCTACATTCTCCCCCTAAAGAGGATTTCGCCCCCGAAATCAGCCCGTGTCTTGAACAATTCAGGGTAACGATCTCTCATCTCATCCTCACGTTCCCACGTAGCTTCTTCCATTTACTGGTTCCGCCACAACACTTTTACTAATGGGATGTGTTTATTCTTAAGCCATTTCGTCTCATACATCAAAACCTCCACTGGCGTTTCCTCATGGCTCAGATCTGGTCTTAGCTGCTCGTGGAAAACCTCATTCCTCAGCACATGAGTCGGTCAGCGATGTACTTCCGTAGTGTTGAGATGTAAAAGACATCGTGAACTTGGGATAGCGATGCTGGTAACTCTAACTGGTATGCTACCTCCCCGACTTTCCTAACTATCCTGAACGGTCCTATGTATCTCTGGCTCAGCTTGCCTTTCTTTCCAAACCGCTTGACACCCTTCATCGGTGACACCTTCGCAAACACCCAATCATCGACTTCGAACTCCAATAGCCTGCGCCTCTGATCTGCGTAACTCTTCTGCCTGCTCTGAGCCGTTAGCATTCTTTCTCGAATTGTCGCGATGGTTTCCACCATTTCTCGCACCAAATCTGGGCCTAGTATTGACGTTTCGCCGATCTCATCCCAATGTACAGGAGATCTACACTTTCGCCCGTATAGCGCTTCGTATGGAGCCATTCCAATCATAGCTTGGTAGCTATTGTTATACGAGAACTCGACGAGTGGAAGGTATCTACTCCAGTTTCCTTTGAAATCCATCACGCAGGCTCGTAACACGTCTTCCAGTGTTTGGATAGTCCGTTCGGATTAGCCATCTGTCTGGGATGATACGCAGTACTAAATGAAAGCTTCGTCCCCATTGCCTTTTGTAGGCTCGTCCAAAACTTCGATAAAAATCTGGGGTCTCGATCCGAGACAATTGACAATGGCATCCCGTGGAGTCGCACTATCTCTTGAATATAGAGCTCCGCGTATCGCTCCATTGAGAACGTTGTACTTATTGACAAGAAATGAGCAGACTTGGTTAACCGGTCGACGATTACCCATATTGCATCATGCCCTTTCACGTTCTTCGGTAGGCCGACAACGAAGTCCATTGTTATATTATCCCACTTCCATTCCGATATGGGTAACGGCTGTAACGTTCCTGCCGATCGTTGATGATCCGCCTTAATCTGCTGACATGTCAGACACTGCCTCACGAACGTTGCTACGTCTTTCTTCATTCCTGGCCACCAATAATTTATCCGTAGATCTCTGTACATTTTTGTAGATCCTGGGTGTACTGAGTACATTGTGGCATGCGCTTCGTCATTATAGTCCGTCGGAGCTCCGCATCATCGGGTACACATAACCGATCTCTGTAATACATGCTTTCGTCATCTCGAAACATGAAGTCCGCCGCTGGCTGTTCCGTTCGTGTGCCCTTGATTTTCATGTAAAGCTCATCCTTTTCTTGCGCTCTTCTGATCTGTTCCACTAACGTGGGTTGGAGGTTTAAGGCTGCCAATCTGGCTTCGACTTCGCCTAATGCTACAACCTCCACTTCAAGTAATTGTAACTCTGCGCTTACTGTCTTTCGGCTTAGTGCATCTGCTACCACATTCGCTTTGCCTGGGTGGTAGTTGATTACGCAATCGTAATCTTTCACGAGTTCCAGCCATCGCCTCTGCCTCATGTTCAACTTTTTTTGCGTGAAAAAATACTTCAGGCTCTTGTGGTCCGTGTAGATTTCGCATCGTTCCTCTTAAAGGTAATGTCTCAAAATCTTGACGGCAAAAATTACTGCTGCAAGTTCGAGGTCATGTGTCGGGTAGTTCTTCTCGTACTCTTTCAGCTGACGGGATGCATAAGCTACTACCTTCCCATTTTGCATCAGCACGCATCCTAAGCCGCTCTTTGTAGCATCGCTGTAAACTGAGAGTCCCTCGGTTCCTGATGGTATCGTGAGAACTGGGGCTGAAGTGAGTCGCCTTTTCAGCTTTTGAAAGCTCTGCTCACATTCCTCGCTCCAATGAAATGCATGTTCTTCCTTGTTAACTTTGTCAGCGTTGAGGCAATCTTCGAGAAGTCCTTAATAAACTTCCTATAATAGCCTGCCAAGCCGAGGAAATTCCGTACCTCGGTCACGTTTGTTGGTTGTGGCCAGTTACTGATGGCTTCAACCTTGCTCGGATCCACAGAAATTCCTGCTCCAGAAACGATATGTCCTAAGAAAGCGACTTGGTCTAGCCAAAACTCGCGCTTCTTGAACTTGGCGTACAGTTGTTTCTCCTGCAATATTCCAAGGACTATTCGTAGGTGTTGTTCGTGTTCCTCCTTTGTCTTCGAGTAGATGAGAATGTCGTCTATGAACACGATCACAAACCTGTCCAGATACGACTTGAACACGCGGTTCATCAAATCCATAAAGGCTGCCGGCGCATTAGTCAGCCCGGAGGGCATGACTAGGAATTCGTAGTGTCCATATCTGGTGCTGAACGCTGTTTTAGGGATGTCTTCCTCTCGAATCTTTAGCTGATGATACCCAGATTGCAAATCGATCTTTGAGAACACTGTTGCGCCTTGTAGTTGGTCGAACAAATCATCAATCCTTGGGAGGGGATATTGTTCTTGATTGTGATTTTGTTCAGCTCCCTGTCTATACACAGCCGTTGATCCTCCTTCTTTCGTACAAACAGTACCGGCGCTCCCCATGGAGAAAAACTCGGCTGGATGAATCCTTTTTGAAGAAGTTCATCTAATTGCTCCTTTAGCTCTTTCAATTCAGTTGGCGCTAACCGTATGGAGCCTTAGATATTGGCGCTGCCCCAGGCACTAGGTCTATCGTGAAATCGATCTCTCTATCTGGCGGCAACCCTGGTAAGTCTTCGGGAATACGTCTGAGAATTCTTGAATTACTGGCACTTCTTCCAACTTTGAGGATGAACCCTCTTCCAGCTTCATCGCGAATACAAAGTACGCTTCGCATCCGGCTTTGATTAGGCGCTGAGCCTTTAGTGCTGATATTCTAGAGACTCTCATTCCTTTCACTGTCCCTTTGAATGTAAAAGGTTCATTCCTGTCCCTGTGGAATGTGACCATCTTTCGGTTGCAATCAATCACGGCTCCGTACTTCGACAACCAGTCCATCCCAAGAATGACCTCATAATCATTCATTGGGATGACTATTAAATTTATGGGTAGCTCCTTATTACCCACTAACACCAAACAGTCCCTCAGTATTTGATTCGTTCTAGTCGGACCCCCATGTGGCATAGCTACACTATATTCACAGTCGGATTGACGAGGTGTGACCCCGAGTTTTGTCACATACTTGATGGATGCAAATGAGTGTGTGGCCCCTGAGTCTACTATGCACGTAGGAGTTTGGTGGATAGATAAGGTACCTGTCACCACTGATGGGTTTTCCTCTGCTTCCTCCGAGGTGATTGTGTACACTCTAGCTGGTACGGTCGGCGGTCTTGCCTGAGTCCCGGCTTGGTTTCTTGTTGCGCTTTCCGGACATTGTCTCGAAAAGTGACCTGGCTTCCCACACTTGAAGCAATTGTAAGTATGGGTGTAGCATTAGCCAAAGTGTAGCTTCCCGCACTCTGGACAATTTGGGACAGGCGCTGGAAATCCTCCTTGATTCTGGTTTGGCGGTCAGTTTGGTATCCCTTGTGGCCGTTAGGGAGGCTTATTCTGAAGGTTCTGCTTCGCGTCCTTGGGGATAAACTAGTGCATCTGGCTGCCTCCTCTCCACAGTTGCCCTTGTACTTGTGCAAACTTCCTTTTCGCTTCTTGCGCGCCGACGATTCGGGCCTCGGCTTGTTCTGCCACCATCGCCTTTTCTGCCACCTGAGCATACGTGGCTCCTTGCAGCCCAGCCATACTCACGTCGCGGTACAGCTCTGGCTTCAAGCCCTCCAGAAAACGTTCGTTCTTAAGAGCATCCGTGCTCACCATGTGGGCTGCGAACCTCGATAGATGCTCGAATTTGCGGATGTAGTCAGCCACATCCGCAAATTGATGACCTCGTTCATGCGTTGCGGATGTAGTCAGCGCTCCCTGCCGGAGATTGATGACCTCGTTCATGCGTTGTGCTCGAATTGGGGCCGTGAGGTAGTTGCCCCTGAACAACTCCTTGAATCGGTCCCAGCTCATCGTGGCGGGATTCTCGATCACCATTATGGTATCCCACCAGTGCCCTGCACTTCCCCTCAGTAGGAATGCAGCGCAGAGGGCCTTTTCAGCTTCTGGGACTCTGCTATACACAAACATGCTTTCGAGCGTTCTTATCCAATCTTCCGCGGCGGTTGGATCGGCTGTATCTTCGGTGGATTCAGCCTGCGGAATCGTTCCCCTACGATCTCTGTTATGTCAGCCTGAGTGGCTCCGGAATCGTTCCCCTACGATCAATTGTTGAATCTGTGCAGACTGTTGGCGGACAAGTTCCGTCAGTTGAAAGACATGCAGAAATGTATGAAATTTTTCTTTTTCCAATAATGTAATGGAACGTCGTTCGTTACATGTCAAAAGAATGCTTTCAATTTCCTAATTACATGCAAAACTTATTTACACGGGTAGTGTATACATGTGCAGCAAACGAATTCCTATGCGCCCGGCCTCACAGGTCGTCATCCATGCACACACTTCCACCCCAAAAGCTGCTGGAAGCGTCAAAAGATTGCCTTGCCGCCTAAGCGATCACGTACCGTGGTCGCTCGCACCTACAACAAATAATGTAAGGGTGAGCGATATGCTCAGTAAGTAGAAATCATGCATGCCGTGCACGTGATAATCTCCCGCAAAGGCCATCCACGCCAATGCATCTTACGTCTCATAGACTGAACTCAATCTCATATCTTTTATCTTAGGGCCCTTGGCAGACTTTTACCCTGGCGTACACCGTAAAGTGCTCATCCAACCACGGCATCTGCCCAAAGTATGAGGGCATCAACCCAACCATACCAAAGCGTGAGGGCATCGACCCAACCACGTTAACAGGGATATAAGGGCATCAACCCAACTATGAGCATCAACCCAACCATGGTAATCCCCCGACGCATCAACGTCGTTCGTATACTGGCGACGCATCAACGTCGCCGACGGCGCATTAACGCCGTCTCGGTGCCCCAGGAAGTCGCCCCTTAACTTAACTTATAACATAATTGTCCACTTCGGCATTTCTTTTTTCTCTATTTGCGACATAATTATGCACGCTCATCATCTTATCACCCCCAAGTGTTTCGTGCGTGCTCGTGCATATGCATAATGCATTAACACCATAATGCTTACCAAAATCATGAAACCATGTCATACAAATTCACATAAGCACGTAAGCACCTCATCACGTAATCACATAAATTGGGCACATATACACATGTTATGTGTTGTAGTTGGATTTCGACTTACCTGGCGTCAGTAGATATGCTATTATCGATTTGATGAAGTTCCTAAGCTTCGACTTTAATCACAAAATGATGATATTAGTACCTTATCTAGTTTACTTGACCAATTAGTTCGCTAATCTTTAATACTTCGAACTAATTTTCAACTTATAACTCGGGACACTTGTGTAACCCGTGAATTTTACCTGAATCCCAATTGACTCGTGAGGTTACTCTGCGAACTTATTTAGCGTGCACTGTATAAATTCGTCCTTAAGCTAGCTACTAGCCGGTCTGGTGAATTTCCTAATATTTCATCCTTTGAACACAAAAACGCTATAAAGTCAGTCTATAAATTATATTAATTGACTACGTAAAATTTCGTTCCAAAATTCTATAAAAAACGGCGGTTGCCTGTACCGAAAATGGACCCTGAAAAATACTGATAGGCTATTTTTGATCGGGCGTTGAGAGAGACTAGGCTATTTAACTTAAATCGTTTTAATCTAAGAGGTTCAATTCGTGAAGTTACCCTAATTCGTCAAGTTCATTTCTACTTCACGAAGTTTAAAGCATTGCGAATCATCCTAGTTCGTCACTCAACTTCGCGACGTCATATGATTCGCGAAATGTTCATTCAGGCTTGTTTCACGAACCCTAACTTAGTTCGCGAAATTCGTCTTTTAATTCATGGTTCGCGAATAATCCTCATAGATCTGCGAAGTCTCATTCCTGGTTCGCGAAACACTCCGACGCTTGTTTCGCGAATTCCTTAAGCGTCGCAAATCGGAGTTCGCGAAGTGAGTCCGCTAAGTTTGAGGTTTGCGAACTAGAATACAGTTCGCGAAATATGATGATGGTCGGTTTGCGGTTTGCATAAGGTTTGCGAACTGCTCAATCCGCGAAACTCCCGCTTCGCAAAATGCCTTGGGAGATTCGCGAACGCCACCCTAATAAGTTCGCGAAGTATACCAATTCGGACAACCCCGTGGATTCGCCAACTATCTAATTCGTCAACTTGAGCCCTCAAAATTCTCCCTAGTTAAGTCCGCGAACTCTTACCTTCAATTCGCGAAGTGAGTTTCGCGGCTTCGTCGGTCCTTAATTCGCATAAACATCTTCCGATTCGCGAAACTCAATGTTTAAGGACCAAAAAGGCTATTTTTTCTCAAGAACGCGTCGAATATCAAATGAACATTCAAACCTTTAATTCATACTTAGTAGAAATACGAATCTGGGCGAGTTTTTAAATGTACAACACCCTAAAATTTGCTGGATCCGAACTTGGGACTTAAAATCATAAACCAAAATGCAAGAATATAGCAAGGATCTCGATCTCTTGCTGTAACTTCCTCTACAAAGTTATTTCGAAAGTCTTGGCCAACCGCTTGCGTGGCTGCCTGGGGAAGCTCGTCCATCACACGTAAACGGCTTTCATCCCTGAAAGGCGTATCTCGGATAACATCCTTTTAGCACAAGAGATCTGCCATGGTTATAACAGTGCGGGACTGCCCGAGCGGGTGACCTTCAAAGTTGACCTTGCGAAGGCCTATGATAATGTTGAGCGGGACTTTCTTCTCTTAACACTCGAGGAGCTTAATTTCCCTAATTCCTTCGTGGGATGGATTCGCTCGTGTCTCAATTCACCCTGCTACTCGATCAATATTAATGGGCGTCCTGAAGGGTTCTTCAAGGGACGACGTGGTCTTCGGCAAGGTGATCCTATATCCCCTACCTATTTACTTTGGTGATGGAGGTTCTTCATGGCATTATTGAGGATCGGATCCGCCGCTCGGGATGCTTTCAGTTCCACTGGAGATGTGGTTCGATGGCGCTTTTCATGCTCACATTCTCCGACGACTTGCTCTTATTCTCGCACGGTGATGTCCGATCGGTTCTTTAAGGAAAGCCAAGATCTCTTTGCTTCCCTTGCTGGCCTTAGAGCTAACATCACGAAGAGCGAGATGTTCACCTCCAAAAGAGCTGAGAAGGGCACGTTTCTAGGCATTATGGGCTTCCCTTCGGGCTCACTACCAGTACGATACCTCGGTGTTCCCTTGATAACCTCGCGGCTCTTGATAGCGGACTGCGACCCTCTTTTGTGTAACATCGATCGCCGTCTTGGCTCCTGGACGAATCTATCTTTATTTTATGCTGGCCGGCTCCAACTTATTAAATCGGTTATCCTTGGCATACATACTTATTGGGCTGGTGTCTTCTTGCTTCCCAATGGAGTGATTCGGGCCATTGAGACTCGGCTTAGGTCCTTCCTCTGGAGGGGCTCGAGCGCGAAGGTTGCATGGGATGATATCTGCGTTCCTAGGGAGGAGGGGGCCTCGGACTACGGTCGGTTGAGACGGACAACAAGGCCCTGCTTATGCGACTTATTTGGAGTGTGTTGAATGGGGATCACAAGTCCATTTGGGCTACCTGGATACGACGAACAAGGCTGCATAATAGTTCTCTATGGTCCATCAGACCTTCATCGAGGACTTCTTGGACTTGGAGGAAACTCTTGAAACTTCGCCAAACCATACGACCCCTTATTGAGTTTCGCATCGGCAATGGCCTTAATACCCGACTCTGGACGGACCCATGGCTCCTCCCTTGCCCTCTGCTTGAGAGATTTCCTCGCAGACCGCAGGTCATGGGGCTGCCCCTTGACTCGAGGTTGAGTTCCCTCATTGCCGATGATACTTGGCACTGGCCTGCGCAAACCACGACTGAGTACTTGGAGTTTGGCCCGCTCCTTCCTCCACTTCACCCTGGGGAGGAGGACACCGTGAGATGGATTGCTTCTGGGAATGGCCTTTTGTCTACTCATTCGGCCAGGGATAGAATTCGTCTTCGCCGTCTTATGGTACAATGGCACACGCTCTTCGGGGGTCCGATTTCCATCCTCGACATGAGTTAATCTTATGGCTGGCTATACGAGACAGATTAGCGACGCGCGACAAGCCATGGGTGGCTGCGGCCGCGGGGACATCAACTTGCCTTATCTGCGACGATGTGGTGGCTGAGAACACTCGCCAACTGTTTTTTGAATGTAGTTTTTCGCTTCGCTGCCTCAGAATGCTCCTGGACCACATGCGGTTTGGGTGGCCTCTAAGGGACTGGCTCGAGGGCATACATTGGGCGGCTTGACGTTGGCGAAGTGGGCACTTAGCTTCACTGGGCCCACGCCATGTGCTCGCCTCCTTAACCTACCATCTGTGGGCTGAACGGAACAGGAAATGGCATGACGGTAGGCAACGGACACCTCAGCAAATCGTGAAGGACATCGAGGCCCTGCTTAGCATGTGTCTGTCTACCCTATCGCCCAAATTTGCCTTGCAGTTGGGCGCTATGCGACGGGTCTGGCGAATTGCTTGGGCATAGTGCTTTCTTGGACCTTGGACCTTGGACCTAGGTCCAGGGACCTTATATCCTTTCCTTTCTTTCGCTCTGTCGCTCTGTACTGTTTGGTCTATTCTATTGGCTTTCCCTTGGTTTGGGTGTGTGCAGGTTGACCTCCCATTGGTTCGCTTTGGTGGGGCTGCTTCCCTGGCTGCGTGTTGGAAGGGGCTGGCTCCCCCGCACTCACTTTTGATGAAGACTGAGTCACTCCCTCCCCCTCTCCCTTTCCTTCCCTTGACTTCTCAGTTCCTTGCTTGTCTGTTTTGTTTTGCTGCAGGTGGGGCATTGGACCACGACGTCGTTGCCTTCCCTACTAGCGACGCTCCTCGTACGTGTGTGGTGGCCCATCCGGCCCTGGCGATGTCCCCATCTGGCCTGCTGCATGGAAAACAGGTGGTGGCATGAGAACGCATTTTCTGATCAGACCTGCGGATGCTTTTTCCCGCCAGAAGCATTTCCATCGTGTTTTTTGTGTTCTGTTTGTGCGTCTTGCACTTGTTGGCACTTTGCTGGGTAGCCCTGCTGGCACTACAACCTGGTGCCAGGAACCGGTTGACTGTTGTGGTTATTGACACCTTTTTGTAGCCTTTGCTTTGGACCTCTGTGTTGTTTCTCTCTTGGGGCTTGGGTCCTGTTTGGACCGTGTAGGTTGTCTGGGTTACCTGGTCTATGGTGTTGTCTGGTCTGTCGTACATTACCGTTTGGTGCGGCATGACCGATATCATGCCCGCTGCTATGTACCCCTGTTTTTCATTTATTTTAGTTACCATTCCAAAAAAAAAGAATATAGCAAGGATTTTATACCTTCTTCCCAAGCAAGTGTTCAAACCCTTCTCCTCTCTAATTTCACGTTTTGGTAGTGTGAGAAAATATCCTATGTCCTTTCTTCTTTTCTTATACATATATTATATATATTTTAAGTAAAAATAATCTTATTAACAAGGTAAATAAGGAAAATGGTCCCTAAGTTAGTGACATTCTAATTTTCGGCATCACCTATTATTATTACTTTAATTCTCCTCCATTCCCGTTCTAGAAAGTTGCCTAATACTTCGATATTTCCTAGACACATAATTAAACACACGAATACATGAAATCACTTAAGCACATAATTTATGCACCAAATCCATATAGTCACGTAGGCACACAATGTTCGTGCAAATTTTTATTGGCCAACTAGCTTACGGGGGCTCGGGTTCTACAATGACCAAGCATCCGAATCTTCTCAAGAGGTAGTTTCTCATTCCACATTATTGACCATGTTTGAATCGTATCAACTAGCATACACTAACGTGAAACGTGAGCAGAAAGGCGTAAAGGAAGTAGAGAAGAAATTAACTAAGTCTCAGGAAAGGATAGCTAGTCTCGAAGCGGAACTTAGAAGCCTAGTGAAAAATAGAAGAATTATCTAAGAGTCTCATTATTAGCGAGACTAAGTATATTCCCTTAGAGAAGCATAGGTGGATAACTATCCAATGAAATGATCTTTTCCACGCTCAAGCCTGCTAAAGCATTTGTCCGTACTGACATTAATCTTTCCTGCAAGGTTCAACCTAAATGGGTTCCTAAAATCTCAACCCAAGAAGACGAAAGCCAATAAGGCCAAGTTTTATAAAGAGGGCAAACCCAACTCATTTTCTTCGCGATTGACCTGGGTTGTTAAAACTCCTAGTACAGTAGAAACTCTATAAATTAATATAGTTGGGACCAACCAAATTTATTAGTTAAAGAGTTATTAATTCGATAAATTAATAATTATTAATTATCGATAAATTAATATTTTATTAATTTATAGTGTATATTACCTTTCAAACTTCCCAAACTTTAAATAACCTTCAATCTCATATGTCCTTAATGAACGTCAAATTAAGGATCAAACATTCAAACCTCCCAAGTCTTCATAATCCGCATGGTGTTAATGTAAATTTAAGTAATATTAATAAATACATCTTCTATATAATACACTATGAGAATGTTTTTTATTGAATTATTAATTTATAATTTATACGGGACCTATAGAATTATCAGAAGTCTATTATCTTATAATTTTAGAGAATTATTAATTTAGTACGTTATCCCCGAGTCGGGACCGGCCAGAAATATTATATTAAAGAGTTTATTAAATTATCGAGTATTAATTTATGGAGTTTCTACTGTAGTACTAATTTAGGAACCATATCTGAAAGGACCCCATTTATAATTGGGTACCTAAAGCTCTTTAAATTGTTTTTTGCAGATCCATCATGTGTGGTACCTCGACTCTGGTTGCTCCACACACATGACGAGAAATCAAGAGCTACTGAGCAACTATCAAGACCGACCAGATGGAAATTTCAGATTTGGGAACAATGATTCAGCTCCGATTCTTGGTCTCGGAGATATAATTCTGGAAATCTGACAATCAAGGATGACTCTTACGTCGAAGGTCTCATCTAAACATCAAGCTCTTCAACGACTTCCAACGAAAAAGTTGGTTCATGGTCTACCAACCATAATTCTACAAAAAGAGCATCAATTTTCGGCATGTAAACTAGAAAAATGAAGCGAGCGTCTCACACGTCAAACTAGTTGCCTCTACATCACGTCCTTTGGAATTGCTACATATGGACCTCTTTGGACCAGATTATTAATGGACGCAAGTACGTGCTAGTTATCGTTGATGCTTACTCTCGCTACACATGGACAAAGTTCCTCCGCGCTAAGGATGAGACAGCGGACTTGATCATAAAATTCGTGAATTCTACTCAAAATTTACTACAGCAAACTATCCAAGTCAACCGTACGGACAATGGCACTTAATTTAGTAACAAACATCTCAGTGATTTTTATCAAAAACTTGGGATTAGTCAGCAATTCTCAGCCGCAAAGACACCTCAACAGAATGGGTTGTTGAAAGGAAGAACAGAACTCAAGTGGAAGCCGCACGTACAATGCTGATTCATTCCGGGCTCCCACACTTTCTTTGGGCTGAAGCAGTAAATACCGCCTGTTTCACTCAGAACAGGACGATGGTTCACAAGCGCTTGGATAAGACTCTGTACGAGATCATTAATAAGCGAGTACCCAACATTTCCTTCTTCAAGGCCTTCGGGTGCAAGTGCTTTGTGGCGAACGACAGAGAGCAACGTGCTAAGTTCGATCCACAAGCATTCGAAGCGATTTTCGTCGAGTATTCTTCAACTTCAAAGGCGTACCGAGTATACATCAAGTCCAATCGCACTATCAAAGAAAGCTACAATGTCACTTTCCACGAAGTGGCAGAAATGGCTCCTGCACACCTCAGTTCAAGACCCGTGCCAAACTCGATGGCTTCTGGTCACATCCGTCCAGGACCCATACCTAACCAGTTGGCTTCTGACCACAACAGTTCGGAACCCGTATTCACTACTGTGTTGGCACAAAACCAACAGAAGATGGCAACAATAATGTACCTTTAGTGGCACCTCCACTTGACAAGGCCGATGTACCAAGCTCATCAACTGTCCCCACCTCACCCGATTCAGAATTGCCTCAGAATACTGAAGAACCTACAATGGTTATTGAGGAAGAATCATCAGATTTGCTCAACTCAAGTGCAAGACGTATGCCCCAGTTGCCCGAATCGAAGCCATCCATCTTTTCTTGGCTTATGCGGCTAATAAAGACTTCAAAGCCTACCAAATGGACGTTAAGACCGCATTTCTCAACAGCGTGTTAAATAGGAAGTCTATGTCGCTCAGCCAGTTAGGCTTTGTTGATCAAGAACATCCCGATCACGTTATCGATTGGACAAAGATCTCTACGGACTAAAACAAGCTCCACGTGCTTGGTATGATGTCATGAGCGACTTCCTCGTTAAGTCTGGGTTCATCCGAGGAACGATCGCTACGACCCTCTTCCTAAAATGGGAAGACAAAGACTTGATGACCGTCCAGTTTATATAGACGACATCATCTTCGGATCAACAAATCCACGGCTATGTACGAGATTTAGAGATTTGATGAAGATCAAATTTGAAATGAGTCACATGGGAGAGATGCAATTCTTCTTGGGACTCCAAGTCAGGCAGCTCGAAGATAGCATCTTCATAAGTCAAACTAAATACATCAAGGACATTCTAAAGTTCCATCAAGATCAGAGCAAGCCTCACAGCACTCCTATGTCAACAAGCTGCAAGTTGGATGTCGATCCCATTGGAAAAGCGGTCGATATCACACTTTATCGCAACATAATCGGCTCTCTTCTCTAGGTCAAAAAATCTCACATGCTTGCGGTCAAGCGGATTGTGCGCTATCTCAAGGGCACCTCAACCCTAGGTTTATCGTATTTCTATGGGTACAAATTTCAAATTAGTTGGCTACACTGACGCTGATTAGGCAGGTTGCCGAATGGACAGGAAAAGAACATCCGATGGCGCTCAATTTCTAGGCGAAAAGCTGATCTGCTGGTCATTCAAGAAGCAGAACTGTGTTTCAACGTCGACGGCTGAGCTGAATACGTCGCAGCTGCCAGCTGTTGCTCGCAAATGCTATGGATGCGGACTCAGCTTCGCGATTATGGGTACAATTTAAGTAATATACACATTTATTGCGATAGCCAACTGCCATTGCGATTACGTGTAATCCTGTTCACCACTCACGCACAAAACACATAGACATACGATATCACTTATTAAAAGGTCACGTAGAAAAAGGCACCATTGATATGTATTTTGTGAACACGGAATATCAACTAGCTGACATTTTCAGCAAGGCATTGGATGGAAAACGGTTCCTATTCCTTGTTGGAAAATTTGGCATGTTGAACCTTCCGTAATGTGTGCTTACTGCTCCTATGTGCTTTCACATGCTCTATGCTATATGTTTTCTATACTTCAATGCTATGTCTTGCGTGCAATATTTCATAATAATAAACATAATACAGAAATCTAATGAAAATCCAAAATATTATGCATATAAGTATAATATTAGGGGAATGACGATATATTTAGGATGCTCGATCTAATCACGTATGAATTTCCCTAACATGCAACTGATTAAATGCTTAATTTTGTCAGTCTAAGTCACATTCTTTTGTCTAAATTTCTTTAGTTGATTCCACTAGACACAAAGCCACTTTATCATTAGTGAGGTTTCTAGCCTTTCATTTCTTTCGACGGATCTATTCTTTAGCGAGTCACATAATCATTGTTTGTCTTAACTAGTGATTCTTGGCCTCATACTCACCTTGTGTTAGATTGTTAGGACAATGATTAGGGCAATTAGGGAATTCCTCACTCGGCCAAATATTTACTTTTCAAACCCTTAGCATAGCCTTTAGTCATTTGCATCTATATTCTGTGATCTTTTGCATGATTATGTGCTAGTTTCTCGTCTGTTGAGAATATGAAAACTCGAGTGCTATTTTGCAGTGTTTACAATCATTTTATCTGTAAAATCTGGGCTATAATCTGCATTTAAAATAGTATCGGCGTTTTTAATCATTCTGGGGGTATATTTCTTCGATTATCTGCGTTCTTAAGGATCGATTGAGAGTTGGACTGAACTGGGTTTTTAAACGTTAAAGGCGTCGTTGAAGAACTTTCTCGCTCGCAAACAGTGTCAATTGAATTTCAATTTGATTGAGTTACTGTTTGCATTGTAAAAGTTTTTCGATCGCTAAATTAAATACTTGAACTACTGATTTGTTTGTCTAATTGATTCAGATGGACGATTATCCTGCGTATAACCACATTTATGACAAGAACTTATATCTCAAAGTTCAGGATACCGATTTTCAGCTCGACCTGACCACCTTCAGGTGTCCGGACAAGATTATCGTGTCCATTTTACAAGGCCATTCCCTGGGCATGCACGAACGGTGACGGCTTCGGTGCCAATGGTCTATCTCCCGCAGTGTTGGGGGATGATCAAGAGTCATGTCGCTGATGGAGCATACATCTTTACTTCTGTGATCGGGACGAGACACATTAATATGAACAAAAACAACTTCGGGCTCGTCATCGACCTTCCCTTCAGCCACGACTATGACCCCTTGCCAACAGATGCTAAGTTGGTTCAAGATTTCCTCCAATGAGATACCGTCCGCCTCTCATCAAACTCGCGCCGATGTAGAGCAACAGGATTCCTCATCCATGGAAGACACTCTTCGGAATTATTAACAAGTGTCTACCCCCGAAGCACACGGGCTTCGACAAAGGCAGCGATAATGTTCTCCGGATATTTCATGGAATCATGTTCTCGTAGAATTACGATTTCGCCCAACTGATCTGGAACGATCTAGCAAGCAGATCAGACAAAAAGAGAACAATATGTCGAAGAACGTACCGCATGCGAGGTGGTTCTCTGTTATCATTCGACAACTCATGGAGATACACGAGAACATTCCTCGCTTGCCTGCTGGAGGAAACTACCAACCGCCACGCCTAAAATTTTTCCAGCCACCCAAAGCTCACGGACTTAGATCAGTCATCGATGCCGATTACGTTCGAGTTGCTTCGTCTTGCCGACCCCTCGGGAGACGAATATCAACGATACTGTCGGGAACATCATTAAATAGAACAGATGATTCGAGGGCCCCCAACAGATTTCCATGCGCCCTCTCCAACAACAGCACCTACCTAGCCTGAGGCCTAGACCAGATGGCCCAGGAACTAGAACGGAGCCTCCAACTCAGGAAATGCAACTGCCTGACGAAGATGCCACGTTGATTGATGCTGTGGTGCAAGAGTTGGAACTAGAGTCTCCACACAACCTCTAGGTGCTGAAGTGCCTATTAATGTTGGCATGTTCCAAGGATCTGTTGAGGAGTTCGTGCAACAGGAAGTACAGCCTGAAGCAGAAACGGGGCACAACTCACTTCCACTAGCCACAACGCTGAGGCTCTGATCTCCACGATTCAGCCCAGCGAGCCTCTGGTGACAGAACAAGCCTGTGAGGATGTTGCACGTGAACTTTCCCCTCACACAGCTACCCCATCAGACACCGAGTCAGATGAGGAGATACGACTAATAAGACGGACTCTAAGGCGATTGAGTATTCAAATTGAGTCCCTCTTCACACCTGTCACCACCACATCAGACAATGTGCTGCTCAACCCTCACTGAGGAACCTTCATCGGTCAATCTTGAGCCACAACACAACCTTCCCATGTCTGATTCGCAGGTTCAATCAGAGCCTGCCACAACATCCATAGATGAGAATCTTCAAGATTCGAATCGAGGATTGGATGGAAGTCTCGGACAGTCACAACCTCAAGTGACTACGAGCCAGCCTGAGGAACCGATGACTACTCAAGGGTTGTCAACAGGCGACATCTGTCGACCTGGTCCTTCAACGAGGGAGGCGTCCATCCAGTTTGTGACTGAAGCACAATTCCAGACATCTCTCTCTGTGGCCATCAAAACATTAGAAGACAAAATGATGGAGAGAGTGCTTGTAGCCATCGAGACGTCCCGACGCGACACTGGGAAAGCACCCGTCTCCGAGTGCACTTCATCACAAGCAAACCTCCGAACCCCACAACCCCGTACACTCTAACACAAATCGGGACCGTCAGGACATGGTGTCAACCCACAGGAGTTCCTCGACAAATACATCTTCGAAGGATAGTGATGGCCCATTCTATGCCCGCCGAGCATCAGAGACAACAGCTCAAACACGTTCGACACTTCTTACAGCAAGCTTCGGTGGACCTCGTACTGATAGAAGACGAAGAACTTCAGGAAAGTGAAGATCATGAACAAGATCCCCCAAGGCTTCCAGAGTTGATACGGGCAGTTCCCCACAAGACAAATGCCAAGGACAGTCGACACGCCATAGGAGAATATCAAAATTGCAATTCCCTTCCTTGAAGAAGTTTGAGAACACATTTTAAGGTCACCAGGCAAAGTCAAAAAGCCGAACGACTTCAAACTCAGAGGGATTTCTCACTGAGATTAGCAAAGAGAATGACTTACCTCTGGATGCTGACCCACCTTGGACCAGATGTGAGGCTGGGGATAACTAATGGACAAGCAAAGAGTCACTACAAGAGTCTATCCCCGATATGCCAGCTTCTGAGTGTCTTCTGTGCTAAGGACTTCCATTACCTTACTACACCATCGAGCGAGTAGACAGAACTCGAGAAGAACTAAGCAGAGCGACCTACCGTACCTCCCTGCCGAGTAGGTGTACCATCTCTACCAACTATTTGTAGAGAAGTACAAGGGTCCTCAAGGCTTCATCAAGAAAGAAGGACTCGAGGGACCGGTTCATGGTGCGCCAAGTCAAGTACTTCGCCACACACGACCTTCAGATGGCTCTGGAGAGCAACATGAAGAAGGTTAGCATGATGCTCCGACAAAGGACCTGAGATGGAATGGCTTCCCAACAATTACGTACACATCAACTCAGTCTTTGGCATTACCTACCACAATCCAATTGCTAAGAAACCAAGTTGATGCTGAAGACCGAAGTTCATAAGTTTTGCGACAGGACGCTCCAGGTCATCAGGCAGAATATAGAGAAGAGGTTGGAAGAGATCAACAAAGACACGATGCTGCATATTCAGAGGTTCGTGATAGAGCAACCCCTCCTGATGGAACTACTTGATGACATCGATGAGCGGTGGGAGCTGAGGAATACGCTCAGGAACTTCGAGTATGCGCTGGCCTTGCGCAGGTCGTACTAACGCCCGACGAGGACAGTCAGCGCGGAAGAGAAATCAAGCACAAAGGGGGAGAATGTAGAATATCATTTCTAGTTGTGCTTTGATTTATTAGCTGTCCTCGTAGATGGGGGCTTTTATTGTACTTATCCTTAGTTTAGGACTTTACTTGTTATTTATACCAAGTATGTTTTGTATAAATACTTGTACAAACATTGAGCTTAATAGAAGATTTTAGAAATTTGAACCGAAGGGCTGCCAATCTAATTTCTAGAGAGAGAAAGTAAAAAACATCATCTCTCTACATGAAAGATCATGACTAATAAGATCAAATATTTACTAAAAGGATAACCCTTAGCCATACTTAGTCATGAGGGAAAGATCATGATTGGTTACCACCTGTCCCATGTCAATAATTTCAAGAGAATTAGATAACAAAGACTAAAGCCCTTTCTAACCTATAACTCAACTAAGAAAGAAAACCCTAAGGAGAAGAGTAGTAGTCAAACAAGAAGAAATCCAAGAAAGCCAAGCTTAAATCAAAGAGGAAATCTTCAACCAAGAAAGGTATAGCTTTAACTTAAGGGTTAGTAGTTATATTATGCCTTGTACCTCATGTAACTTAATGAATAAAGGGGAAGAATTAGGGAGTACGACATTCCTAGATTATTATAGTTTTACGGAGAATCATGATTTTTATACTATGTTGGTAATTTTAGGGTTGGAGTACGAAATTTATACTAACAGGGCAGTTTAGAATATGTACGTTATGGCTGGAAAATTTATAAGATAGGAGTCGTATTTATGAAGAAGAAGGCAGCTTAAGGAGTTTCAATCGAGCTAACAAGCCCCATGAACAACTTGGAAGGCTCATGAATCGGGCGATTTACTCTATATGAAGACCTCGGCAATTTCTGCATTTATAGGCTTCAGATCGACTGAATGAGCATGCCATGTGGAACTTTAATAATTAGACAATTGGCCGATTGGCTAGAGTAAATCATCACTCGGCGATTTTGGCTAAACATGTGATCAAATCGGCCGATTTGGATAGCTAGGAAGAATCGGGCGACTCTAGCACTTCACAATCCGGCGATTTCAATCGTTTAGACACCTCCAATCGAGCGAAACTTTGCTTAGCATGTCATCAAATCGGACGATTCAATGGTTTAAATAAAAGCTCGGCGATTTCTACTTTAGATACCTCAAATTGGCCGATGGAACATACAATGAATGTGATGTGAAACCAAGAAATCGGCCGAATGCCTTGAGTACTCCATGCGTGGACCGGGCGAAATTAATAAACAATTCCAACTCAATCGAGCGATGAAAGTACTTCTACACGTCTACAATCGAGCGAAACAACCAAGCATAAGAAATCAGGCGAAATCTAGTAAGTACAAAGTTGATCAAATGAAACTCAAGAATCATAAAAGCGGGCGATCCTTCATAAGGCCATGCTAGGGGTCGGTCCAAATTTAGAACATAACTTATAAATGATCGGACGAGGCTAGATGATCCTAACCCCGACTTAGGCTATATTAGGAGTTGGAACCTAGGGTTTTAGTAATTTAATAAAGTCAAATAATTTTTTTTTGGAATAATTCCCGTGTGTATTCGTATAAAAAGGTGAATGTACATGATGGGTGAGAGTAAATCTCTCACAAGCAACCAGTAACAGACTACTGGATCAACAAAGAATAAAAAAACCATAACCCAAACTCCAATCACCAAACCCAAAACCCAAACTCCAATGACCAATACCCAATCACATCAAAGACTACCATGCTACTCGCCAAAGGCGCCGAATGGCCGTCCTTTGAAGATCATACTTCGCCGAAATCCCACTGAGTCGCATGCAAACCATATCCAGGACCGCAGTCACCAGCCTGTCAGGAGTCGTGATGATCCCTTCCTTCCAGCACTTGTTGTGTGCCTACCAAATATGGTAAACCAAGGAAGCCAAAACATGACAATTAGCTTCCGAGTGAAGATGGTTGCCTCGCCATTTCTTCGCAGCCCACAAAATGCCGTCGGCCCAGTCCCTATAAGGCCAAGCCCAGTGGATGCGTCGCCTAAGCAGCCGAAGACACTGACAAGAGAACTGACAATCAAAGTACAGGTGCTGAACCGTCTCATAGTGCAGCTCTTCACAGAGGACACACGCCGGCGTACCCGCCCTCTGAGCGACCCACGGTTTGTCCCTAGTCGCCAACCTATCCTGTATCCCAAGCCGGAGGATGAACTCATGACGGGGAATCTTCAGTGGCCCGCCAAAAAGAGTACCCCAACAAACTGGTTCCCATCGGAAGCGAATCGCTTCCCTCGCCGACTTGGCAGTCATAATCCCCGTCGAGGAACCTGTCCATATCACCCCATCCCGATCACCCCTCACCACCTGAGGAAGAAGGCGACTAATCTCGATATACTCGACTGACCCTTGCCCAGGCCACTTCCATCCTTGGCATCGATCACCTCAGTCAAGCGTGAGTCAGCAGAGAGACCCATCGCAATAGGACCTCGTGGAAACCTTTTGATTAACGGGGTATGAAGAAGCCACGGGTCCTTCCACAATCATATGGCCGAACCATCAGCACCCTAAAAGAGAGAAGTGTACGTACCAGCGGTCGCAGCTGCAGCATCTTCCTCCAGCTCCAGGCATCAGTGGGCGAGATTTGCGGATCCCACACCGATCGAGAGTGAAGTCATGTCATATACAGCCACTCGACCCAAATCGAATCAGGGGAACGTGTGAGGACACTCCAAATTCGATCAGGTTAATTTCTCGATCGAAAAATTCAGCGCGAAAATTTTTCTTTATCAGAATACCAAGTCAGGCCTAAAGTCGTCTTTACCAAAAACGACTTTAGTAGAAAAATTTCTTGAGCATTACTTAGCGAAAATCTGTTTCGACGAAGACCAATATCGACCTTTGCGCTCACAAAACATCTCTCATCACTTGAGCAAGGTGCAGCTCAAATCTGGGTAATGTACCAGGCGATAACACTGCTAATCCTCCAATTCCGCCTCTAGGGGACTCAAAGAGCTCAGTGGAATACATAGAGGAGGAAAGAGTGAGAGCAAAGGCTGACCTTAGCTAGAACACTCTTATGCAGGGGATCCCAAACGAATCTATCGACAGACGATAGCATTCCAACAGCTAAGGGAATGTGGGATCAGCTACATAAGATGATGCAAAGAACAGAAGTCGGTATCAAGGACAATAAGGCAAATATTCTCACAGCTTACGACTCTTTCAGAGCTAAACCAGAGGAGTGCCTACATGATCTCCATCAAGATATCCCACACTCTTGAATGAGATGAGGAAATAGAAATCACTAAGACGAACATGGAAACCAACATACGATTTCTTTCCTCTCTGCCCTCAGAATGGAAAAGATATCCACTCATCCACAAAATAAATACTTGAGGAGTTTGATATCCATGCCATGTTCGACAACTCGCAACACAGCACGAGCGATATAGGCGAGATTCAGATGGAGCATGGATGGAGCAACGGTTGCCCTAGTCTCAGAAAAGAGAAGCTCAAAATCACGAAAGATAAGATCATCAAGCCCTCCTACCCCCTCTGAAGACGAATCAGACTCAGAGATGGAGCCCACATGAAATCGCTGGGAAAGTAATTGGTGCTAATTGGAAATGATGAGCACACAATACTTCAAGAAGAAGTCCATCATTAGAATCGACTTCGGCCTCAAGCTAAAAGAACATGAACGTGCACCGGAGACCTCCGAAGTCAAAAACACCAGAGTCGACCAAGTGCTTTAACTGTGGGAAACCATGTCATTTGCCAGAATGCACTCTCCCAAAGAAGAAGATGCCAACTACTACTCCACGAAACTTCAAGTCCACAAGGAGAAGGAAGCTGGAGTAGATCTAATGGCAGAACAAGACCACTTGCTCGAGGATACATCTAGCTCAGAGGAAGAGAATCTCGCCTTCATGGCCACCTGGACGAGGATTCTGATGCTGAAACCACCAACCAGAGGACGAGACCAAGCATCCGAATCTTCTCAGGAGGTAGTTTTCTCCTTCCACATTATTGACCATGTTAGAATAGTATCAACTAGCATATACTAACATGAAACATGAGCAGAAAAGCGTAAAGAAAGTAGAGAAGAAATTAACTAAGTCTCAGGAAAGGATAGCTAGTCTTGAAGCGGATCTAGAAGCTCTAATGACAATAGAAGAATTATCTAAGAGTCCCATTATTAGCGAGGCTAAGTATATTCCCTTAGAGAAGCATAGGTCGATAACTAAGGAATTAGAAGACAGGAGAAAATACTGTAATTGTTTGGTTAGGAATCTCAATGATAAAGCTAGCCTCAATTGTAGGATAGCTGAAGAGACAACTAAGGTCACCAACCTAGAAGCCAATTAGATAAATCCAATGCTAAGATTTGTTAACTTACGAAAGAACTTGACGTCGGTAAAGCCGCCAAATTAACGGTGGAAATAATTTTGCTCTCTTAGGAGAAGAACGTAAGAACTATACGCAAAGGTAAGAAATTAAACGATCTTCTTACGCGAAGGGGACAAACTGAACAAACCATTTTTCTAAATCAACCAAGGATACAGAATTCTATAATCCTATTGAAGGCTTAGGCTTCACTAACCCTCGTGTTTTAAAAAAGAAGAAAGAACTTACGATATAAATACATGGGTTTATGCGTAAACACTCTTATGACTTCACTAAAGCAGACGATCTAGGTGCTTTAGAGTTAACTAAGAGAAGAGCCACACATAGGGCCGAAATACCCTTCGACTATAAGAATTAAATGACAGCAACAAATCTAGGGAAATACCCTTGACGCCAGTCTGTGATTTAGTTCAACCTCTTGAGCCTCAACCTGAAGAGAAGCCAAAGACATACATTCTAAAAATTCTCCCTACAAACCTCCTATGGGGAAGCAGATAGAGGAATTACAAGCTGCATTAGATAAAAAAGAGAGAATTTTTGAAGTGGAAAAGAAAAATTCCTAAAAGAGATCGAAAAACTAAGAGCCTCCTCGATCTTACAAATTACTTCTCACGCATCTCCCTCGAAAGATAACATCGTTTTGAAAAGCGTGAAAAAAGAAAAATTGCCTTCATAAGATTAAAATGTAAAAATTGCATTCGACAGGGACCCCATTTCTCCCTATCTCTTTACCTTGGTAATGGAGGTACTCTATGTGCTGCTCAAGGCTTGTATTTTGGAGGAGCGGCGATTCAAATATCATTGGCGCTGTGAGACGATGGGCTTGGTGTCACTGGCGTTTGCGGATGATCTTCTTCTCTTCAGCCATGCTGACACTGCTTCGGTTGGGATGTTGAAGAAGGCGTTTGATGAGTTTGCGCGCTTTGTCAGGATTGCTCCCTAATCCGGACAAAAGTGAGATGTACCTCTCGAGGCGGGCTGAGGGATTGACGACACCAATTCAGGCGATCATGGCTATCGAGTGGGCCAACTACCGGTGCGTTACTTGGAGTGCCTCTCATTACTACTAGACTGACGATTGGCGACTGTGCACCACTTCTCCAGAGAGTGGATCAGCGGTTGGGTGCATGGCTCAATCGCTCGTTATCTTATGCATGTCGACCACAGCTGGTTAAGTCGGTCTTGCAGGCACTTCACGCGTACTGGTCAGGTATTTCTTGTTGCCTAAAGGCGTTGTCCGCTCTTTGGAAACACGCTTTAGGAAGTTTCTGTGGGGAGGCACTTCAGCTAAGGTGGCATGGGAGGTTTTATGCCTACCTGTAGCTGAGGGGGGATTGGGACTACGCTCTATATCGGTTGACAACAAGGCCCTATTGCTTAAGCACTTATGGAGCTTACTTACCAGGACACCAGACTCGATTTGGGTCGAATAGCTCTATAGGACGCGGCTGCACTCTCGCTTGCTATGGGACCTACGGGTCTCGGCGAATGTTCTTGGAGCTGGAGGTCAGATTTATGATTACGTTTCACATTGGGGATGGCTCCACATTTTGGTTGTGGAAGGATCCCTGGCTGTTGCCTACGTCGCTTTTGGAGAGATTCCCACGGGCCCTATTGCGATGGGGCTGCCTCTCGACTCACGGCTGAGTGCGGTCCTAACTGTGCAAGGGTGGAATTGGCCAGGGCAAGGGGCGGTGGAGTACCTTGAGATTAGCCAACTGCTTGCCTTTTGTAGCTCGTGGGATCAGGATGGCGTACGGTGGACGGGATCACCGGATGGATATATGACGACGGCTTGGCCCGGGATGCCATGCGCTACAGGATGGGCCCCTGTATGTTTGGCGACCTTATTTGGCGGGCCATTGAAGGTACCACGGCATGAGTTTATTTTATACTTGGGATTGCAGGATCGTCTCTCGACTAGGACAAGCCTTGGATAGCTCAGTGGGCAGGAACTCCAGCTTGTGTCCCCTGCAAGGAGTTTGCACTACGAGACAGCACAGCACCTCTTCTTTGATTGCCCCTTCTCCAGGCAATGCCTTCGGCTCATGCGGCAACGGACTCGATGGATCTGGCCGTATCGGGATTGGAAGCTTGGTATTCGTTGGGCGGCTACCCGTTGGCGTGGGAAGCATCTGATTCATGCCGCTAATCGCCACATTCTTGCTTCCCTTGTCTACCACATCTGGCAGGCAAGGAATAGGCGCTGGAAGGAAGGGACGGTCACGACTCCACACAGGCTTGTGGGGGTATTCTTGCTTGTTATCATGCGTATTAGTGGTACATCCACCAAATACGACCTGCATGGCGGCCATACGCAGGCTTTGGCATGTGGCTTGGTATGATTAGTCTTGGATTGGTTGATTGGTTATTGGTGGATTTATTAGTTGGTTTGTGCCCCGTAGTCTGTTACTGGTTGGTCGCGGAGTTTCGTCTCCTGCTCACTTGTACATATTTTTCTGCTATATATATAAAAGGGACATTACACCAAAAAAAAGAAATTAATTACAAATATTGTTATACATAGGGGGGCAATTATGAGTTTTATACTTGAACTTAGGGTCAATCTGAAATCTTTCGAAAACTGACTATCGAGAAATTTGGGCGAATTTTGTAATTTTCGATCGCAGTTTCTCGAGCGAAAATTGATTTGGGATCAAATTGTAATTTTCGCTATTTGTCGAACGAAAGTTAACAGGAACCAAATGAAAATTCTCGATCCGAATTTGTCAAGCGAAAATTAAATAGTTACAAGGAAAATTCTCGATCATAAGTTTCTCAATCGTAACAGTAATGTTGCTTAGAAATTGCTAAGTATTGGAAACGTCTATCAGCCCACTTAAATAAAATTAATGTTTGCAGTCGAAAATCCCTAAATACACGCAACCCTCGATCGCAAAATTTAACAGTCAAAATTTTTCTCTCGCAAAACTATTTTCACAAAGACGAACTTCAAAATCTTTTAAATCTTAAATTTCCTCTAATTTTCGTCTTTATAAGATAGAACCGACATCCTTTAGGGAATAGCGTGTGGTTAAACTTCATTTGCATCTATATTCTATGATCTTTTGCATGATTATGTGCTAGTTTTCTCGTCTGTTGAGAATATGAAAACTCGAGTGCTATTTTTTGCAGTGTTTACAATCATTTTATCTGTAAAATCTGGGCTATAATCTGCATTTAAAATAGTTTCGGTGTTTTTAATCATTCTGGGGGTATATTTCTTCGATTATAATGCGTTCTTAAGGATCGATTAACTAGGTTTTTAAACGTTAAAGGCGTCGTCGAAGAACTTTCTCGCTCGCAAACAGTGTGAATTGAATTTCAATTTGATTGAGTTACTGTTTGCATTGTAAAAGTTTTTCGATCGCTAAATTAAATACTTGAAATACTGATTTGTTTGTCTAATTGATTCAGATGACCACTATCCTGCGTATAACCACATTTATGACAAGAACTTATATCTCAAAGTTCAGGATACCAATTTTCAGCTCGACCTGACCACCTTCGGGTGTCCGGACAAGATTATTGTGTCCATTTTACAAGGCCATTCCCTGGGCATGCACGAACGTGACGGCTTCGGTGCCAATGGTCTATCTCCAGCAGTTTTGGGGGATGATCAAGAGTCATGTCGCTGAAGGAGCATACATCTTTACTTCTGTGATCGGGACGAGACACATTAATATGAACAAAAACACCTTCGGGCTCGTCATCGACCTTCCCTTCAGCCACGACTATGACCCCTTGCCACAGATGCTAAGTTTGTTCAGATTTCCTCCAAATGGGATACCGTCCGCCTCTCATCAAACTCGCGCCGATGCAGAGCACGGGATTCCTCATCCATGGAAGACACTCTTCGGAATTATTAACAAGTGTCTACCCCCGAAGCACGCGGGCTTCGACAAAGGCAACGACAATGTTTCTCCGGATATTTCATGGTATCATGTTTCTCGCAGAATTACGATTTCGCCCAACTGATCTGGAACAAGCAAGCAGATCAGACAAAAGAGAACAATATGTCGGAGAACGTACCGCATGCGAGGTTTTCTCTGTTATCATTCGACAACTCATGGAGATACACGAGAACATTCCTCGCTTGCCTCCTGGAGGAAACTACCAACCGCCACCCTAAAATTTTTCCACCACCCAAAGCTCACGGACTTAGATCAGCCATCGATGCCGATTCCTTTCGAGTTGCTTCTTCTTGCCGACCCCTCGGGAAACGATATCAACGATACTGTCGGGAACATCATTAAATAGAACAGATGATTCGAGGGCCCCCAACAGATTTCCATGGGCCTTCCCCAACACAGCACCTACCTAGCCTGAGGCCGAGATAATAGACCAGGTGGCCCAGAACTAGAACGGGAGCCTCCCACTCAAGGAACGCAACTGCCTGACGAAGATGCCACGTTGATTGATGCTGTGGTGCAAGAGTTGGAACTAGAGTCTCCACAACAACCTCTAGGTGCTGAAGTGCCTATTAATGTTGGCATGTTCCAAGGATCTGTTGAGGAGTTCCTGCAACAGGAAGTACAGCCTGAAGCAGAAACGGGCACAACTCACTTCCACTAGCCACAACACCAGAAACCGAGGCTCTGATCTCCACGATTCAGCCCAACGAGCCTCTGGTGACAGAACAAGCCTGTGAGAATGTTGCACGTGAACTTTCCCTCACACACTACCCCATCAGACACGAGTCAGATGAGGAGATACGACTAATAAGACGGACTCTAAGGCGATTGAGTATTCAAACTGAGTCCCTCTCCACACTGTCACCACCATATCAGACAATGTGCTGCTCACCCTCCAAGTGCTGAGGACCCTTCATCGGTCATCTCGAGCCACAACACAACCTTCCCATGTCTGATTCGCAGGTTCAATCAGAGCCTGCCACAACATCCATAGATGAGAATCTTCAAGATTCGAATCGAGATTGGATAGAAGTCTCGACAGTCACAACCTCAAGTGACTATGAGCCAGCCTGAGGAGCCGGTGACTACTCAAGGTTGTCACAGGCGACATCTTCGACCTGGTCCTTCAACGAGGGAGGCGTCCATCCAGTTTGTGACTGAAGCACAATTCCAGACAGCTCTCTCTGCAGCCATCAAAACATTAGAAGACAAAATGATGGAGAGAGTGCTTGTACCCTCGAGACGTCCCGACGCGACACTTGGAAAGCACCCGTCTCCGAGGGCACTTCATCACAAGCAAACCTCCGAACCCCACAACCCCGTACACTCTAACACAAATCGACCCACCATCCTTTACTCTAAGGATGCCTCCGCCCACACCAACGACATTTACAAGCCCCTTGCTTCCGAAAGAAGAAGCAAGTGCCGCCGCATGCTCGTGGTCCAGGCACAACTCTCAAGCAACTCCCTCAACCGCTCCAAACCAATCAGGACCGTCAGGACATGTGTCAACCCACACGAGTTCCTCGACAAATACATCTTCGAAGGATAGTGGATGGCCCATTCCATGCCCGCCGAGCATCAGAGACAACAGCTCAAAGACGTTCGACACTTCTTACAGCAAGCTTCGGTGGACCTCGTGCTGATAGAAGAGATGAGAACTTCAGGAAACTGAAGATCATGAACAAGATCCCCCAAGGCTTCCAGAGTTGATACGGGGGGCGGTTCCCCACAAGACAAATGCCAAGGATAGTCGACACGCCATAGGAGAATATCATAATCGCAATTCCCTTCCTTGAAGAAGTTTGAGAACACATTTTGAGGTCACCAGGCAAAGTCAAAAAGCCGAACGAGTTCAACTCAGAGGGATTTCTCACTGAGATTAGCAAAGAGGATGACTTACCTCTGGATGCTGACCCACCTTGGACCAGATGTAGGCTGGGATGACTAATGGACAAGCAAAGAGTCACTACAAGAGTCTATCCCCGATATGCCAGCTTCTGAGTGTCTTCTGTGCTAAAGGAGGACTTCCTTACCTTACTAGGCCATCGAGCGAGTAGACAGAACTCGAGAAGAACTAAGCAGAGCGACCTACCGTACCTCCCTGCCGAGTAGGTGTGCCATCTCTACCAACTATTGTAGTGAAGTACAAGTTCCTCAAGGCTTCATCAAGAAAGAAGGACTTCGAGGGACCGGTTTCATGGTGCGCCAACATGAAGACGGTTAACAATATGCTCCGATCAACAAAGACATGAGATAGAAGGGCTTCCCAACAATTACATACACATCAACTCAGTCTTAGGCATTACCTACCACAATCCAATTGCTAAGAAGACATTGATGCTGAAGACCGAAGTTCATAAGTTTTGTGACAGGACGCTCCAGGTCATCAGACAGAATATAGAGATGAGGTTGGAAGAGATCAACAAAGACACGATGCTGCATATTCACAGTTCGTGATATAGCAACCCCTCCTGATGGAACTACTTGATGACATCGATGAGCGGTTGGAGATGCGGAATCGCTCAGGAACTTTGAGTATGCGCTGGGCTTGCGTAGGTCGTACTACGCCCGACGACGGACAGTCAGCGCGGAAGAGAAATCAAGCACAAAGGGAAATGTAAATATCATTTCTAATTGTGCTTTGATTTATTAGCTGTCCTCGTAGATTGGGGCTTTTATTGTACTTATCCTTAGTTTAGGACTTTTACTTTTATTTATACCAAGTATGTTTTGGTATAAATACTTGTACAAACATTGAGCTTAATAGAAGATTTTAGAAATTTGAACCGAAGGGCTGTCAATCTAATTTCTAGAGAAGAAAAGTAAGAAAACATTATCTCTACAGGTTT
>JAPQWV010002915.1:0-48462 GCA_027422505.1 Craterostigma plantagineum | reverse complement strand
GGTTTGTCTGCTGTATGATTATGGGCTGCATTTTAATTGTTTTATGAGTATCCCTTTATTATTTGAAGGCCGGGCTCATCAGCTAAATGGCTTTTTTTTTAAAAAAGAAAAAAATTTGCATGCCTAATTGTTCGATGCATTTCGGATTTCATTAAACGACGTTCACGTACTAAAATTCCGAGTCTTTTCTGTTATGATGTATTACGCAGGTAAAGAATGGAAAGAAAAGCAAATACATAAAATCGCCAACAAAGTCTTCGACCGTGTCAAGGAAGAGACGGGACGCGGTGATAACCTGAATTTCGAAGAGATCTACGTAGCAGTGCTACTCGTGTACAAAGTGAGAAAGAAGCATTCATATTAGACTATGTAATCTTCTTACCATTATATCTCACAAGCAATTTAAAGATTTGCATTATCTGTTTCCTTCAGTGACATCAACAAGCGATTGCCTGGCCCTCACTTCGATCCCCCTACTAAGGAGCAACTCAGAATCTGATGCTGGTACGCAATTAAGACGATCATTCTGAGTAAAAACGCTATATGATCAAAGGTGTAAAAATAATTCTGTTAAGTAAACGAGTTTTTTTAACGAGTAAAAAAAATATGTGAAAAGTAAACGAGTTTTTGTTTGAAATATGTGAATCCAAGACATCCTTGATAATTTGTGGGTAAAATTTTTTTAGTCAGGTAATTTAGGGGGTTAGGAACAACGAATTTAGGGGTGACAAATGACATTCAAAATAAGCAATTTAGGAAAATTATTGCATTAGGGTTGTAGCGTGCAATTTTAGGGTTTCAAAATCTAGGTGAAGCACTATACTGACAAAAACTTTTTTAATTGAGCAAATTTTGAGAAAAAATGTATCACCGCGATGTATAATGTCCATAGTTTTGAAAGTTTGGCTGTATAATGTCATTCACTAAATACTCTATCTCAGTAATGTCAACCCTAAATTACAGGAGTGAAAAAATAGTTAACCCATAATTTTACTTTACTGTGAAGGAGTGTGACATTAACCTGGACGGTGAGCTCGACCGAGGGGAGTTTGCGAAGTTCGTGCGCCGTGTGACCAAAGACACGTTCATATCCGTGAGCCAAGGGCTCATCATCACCCTAGCCGTTGCTCCTACGGTGGCTATCCTTACCAAGCGGTTGACCGAGAACGTCCCGGATTGGGGAAAGTGGTTCAGAAGCTTCCAAACTCGGTCTAGCTTCGCTCGTGACTCTCATGATCATCGCGTTCAGCAAGCCGTTCGCAGGGCGTAACCATCTCGATATAATTTCTTAGGCTTATGATTATTCTGTTTGGCACTTATGTAATGTCTGAGCAGATTCTCTGTTATGTACGTAACTGCAATCAAGTCTCCGAAAATAATTGATGTAAGCAATGAAACCAGAATATTATTATGATTGAATATATGTTTATACGACGGATGTCCAACACCCATTCACTCGAGCCACAACCACCCATGTGCAATATAAAGGCCATATTGAAGATAAAATGACGAGTGCAATGGCATATATTTGGCATCTTATTTATTGATCTCGCCTAGAATTAGAACGAGTCTTGTACATAGCATGGTTTTCATGACCGCACCGAAACGGCCGGTCCGACCGGAAATTGGTGAACCGGTCGGAATTCCGGTTCGTCGGCTAACATCGCTCTACTTCACTCAGAAGATTCATATCTCTCTATGTGGTGAAGTGACTTTTCATCAATCGCTTGAATTTTGATTATGAATTGTTGTTTCGAAAGTTATCTCTCTTCGTGAGTCATGGCTATATATACTTCTGTCTTGAAAAAAAGTCGTTCATCTGAAAAGACTTTGCTCAGCAATCGCATTTAATGGGCTTTCCCAAAATGGGGTTGTCTTCTGTTTCTGAGCATCGGTTGGTCTGATGCGCTAGCACCACAGCAGCTAAGACTGATGGTCTGTACTCCTTTGTGCAACCTAATTAAATGCTCAGCATTTGGTCTTTATAGCCATTGTACCCTAAGACTAATTTCGAGACATATCTGAATTTCAGTCGTAGGTTTGAATCATTTGTTTCGTCATATATCAGTTTGTGTGTAACTGAATATCTCAAATGATTATGCCAGTCAGTAGTATACCGGTTGCTGGCGACTTGGTTGGTTTGATTAGTAAGTAGTAGGATTCACTAGGCACCGGTAGTAAGTATCGTCAATAGGTATCTTTGGTTGGTGTCTTCGGTGGTCGTTTAATAGTTTAAGTTTTAGTCTTTTTATTACAAACTTTTAAGAATTAGCATATCCCTAACATGGTTCCTACTATGTGGCAGTTGATTCATCCTCTAAGAACATGTCTTTGTGAGGATGAGGATGACAGAGATGAGCAGAGTTCCCTATGAGTCTACAGTGAAAGCTGATGTATGTGATGCTTTACATGCGACTGAAATAATATACATAGTGAGCGTAGTGTCATTCAAGCTAACCCTACTAAAAGCACTTGGGCATCTACCAAGAAATTCAAGTACCAAAAAACGGACTATGAATTTGTTTATAGGACTGGAGGATAGACTCGAAGGATATATCGATTTAGACTTCCAGTTGAACATGTATGGCGGAAATCCACTTTGAGTTTCGTCTACACGCTAAGTAGTGCGACGCACCGCTGCAGATTCACAACACGAGAGAATTTGGATGGGGAAGTTCTTTGAACAACTCAAGTCATTACAAACTAAAGAAGAAGTTGGCACTAATTGACACGCCGACCTCTCGGTGTATCTCGTATTGCTTCCCACCTTGGATGGCTAACAAAGTAACGTCCATGACGTGCAGAAAACTCGAGTGTATGTGTGACTTGCTTCTAGGTCAATGAGTTTCGAGCTTTGCCTTGTTTCGGTAGATATCTTGTCATTTTTATCTCTTACCATACTTGACTAAGGCGCAAATGTCACAAAATTAAGAACACATAACATGACCAAATTAAGTAATCTTCTAGGACACACCCGATGTTTGCCGCGCCATCGCCTTTCCTTAGTTTCGTAGCGATCGCCTGCCAGTGTCATTCAAACAACGCATCCCATTATCGATTGTATAAATATAACAACACGACTGAGAGCATCCCATCATCGATTAGTTTCGTGAAAGCACTTACTCGACTTACACCTCATAACTCATTATCTTATTCGGCATAAACTCACGTAAGCATCATTAAACTTGATCGACAAGTGTATCCGTTCCAAAAAGATAAACACATGGTCGACACCTACAAGGAGAGGAGACTTCGTTTTCCTTCAAATAATTCCGGCTAATTATCGATCAAGACAAGATCATAATATTAATTATTGAAATGATATTTACTCTAATTCATCATTATTCCGGCGAATTAGTAAGGGTTTTGCGCTGTCGTGGTTCCCAAAGCATTTCGACAAACCATATGAATCATCGAACCTATCATAACTTTTATAGTACTGAAGTGACCACAACCTGTAACAATTAAGTACACTATGAGCAAGGCCATGTAATTTTTAACATGCGGCCAGTTTATGCGCTTATTCGCACCTTGAGCATCATAACGGGACATCGTAATACGAAACAAGAACTAGCATTATAACCGAATCTTGGAACATGAAAATCAATGTAAGACCTAAAATTTAGAGCACTCGAAACATACTATTGTTATATAGACACTCGAAACATACTATTGTAGTATTTGTATTTGATATTATAGTACACGATTATAATCTATCTATCATCATGGGAACAATGCAAAATAATGTCTCGAAACTGCAGACAACAATAATAAGAAATAACACAAGCTTTGTTGATCCAAATATCCCATATCGTCATGTACTTCATTTTTGTTGTGATAATACATACAAACCGGCCATTGTGTAGGGATTAAATAATATTATTTTTTTTTTATTTTAGGAATCCAAATTATGTGTTTATCAATCCAATGAATAAAATAACAAGTACAATCTCGGAAATTGACGAAAACTAACGTCCGAACTGATATAAAAAGGGGAATAAATCACCACTTCGAAGCAATATAAGACCGAGCACTTGAGAATCCAAACAAAACTAAAAGACCAAGTCAATCATCGCGTTCAGTAAAATGAGCCCCACTGTTTCTTATTCGTGATGATGTTTATGGTACTTGCAAACACTAATAAAATGATTCAAGGTTCCCCTAACACAGAAGCATTGCAGCAAATTTGTGACTCAAAGACTTGGGGACCGTACGACGACCCTTACGCAGACACGGTGCGCATACTGCTTGACAAGTTGGTGCAAGACACTCTTGACGATCCTAAATACAAGAGCTATCGAACTCAGCGCAGCAGTAAGGGACGAAAGCCTATGGCAAAGCAAGTTGCTCCTTATCCTTGTCGGGGAATGATTGTTTAGATTGCTTGGACGCTTGCATGATCTGATGGCTATAGACTGCACCAATTCAACTAGCGCACTTGTCGAATTGAAGGACTGCGACTAAGATATGCCAACTTCCCCATCAGGGGTTGATTTTTTTGTTAGACGTCTCATGAATATGTCACGTCTTTATGCCTGTTAAACTCCTATATTGTGTTACCTCATCATCTTCGTCGACGTATGTCGTGCAAGGAAACACAATTATCTTTTCCTTGAGTGCATTGTGTGAAGACATGTGCGGAATATCAAAGACGAGATCTTCTGTCCCATTGTGTGTACCCACTTAATTACACATAGAAATTCTAATATTTCTAATGAAAATAAAAGAAATAAAATGTGAGAGATGGGAGAGGAGAGATGAGAGACTATCGTCCATTCCCCTTTTGGTTTTATTTTAATTTATAATTATCTAATTACATATTCCACTAAATTCTAAAATCATCATTGATTCATATATGATATAATCAAATAACATATCTAATTATTATTTGTTTCGTTACGATCATATTGATATGCATATCTTATATTTTACGCTATTCCTAAGTATCACTTTATTTTGTATATTTTAAAATGAGATATAAAATGGATATGTTTTAATTAAGAATTATAAATCAAAATAAAACCAAAAGGGGAAATATTAACATGGACTTTAATCTCTTCTCATTTCTCTCACATTTATTTTCTTTATTTTAATTAGAAAATATTAGAATTTTAGTGTGTAATAATGGGTACACAAAATGAGACACCCAGCGAGACAGAGGATCCCGTTCGGGAATATCACGGCAATACTTTGGTTAGCATTAATTGGTCATACTATAGTCATAAAAAACTCGAACACAATATTCTGGGAAGAAAGTTTTTACTCAGCTTTTCGTAACACGTTTATCAACTTATGTTTCACTTGCGACATTGATATAATGATTCAAATTATGAATATCCCCATAAGCAAGAGTATTTTGCACATTAAGACACGAGGAAATTGATCCGTCTGGACATTTGTATAATGATTTCAAAAAGCGACCAGAAAGTTGGTCGCAACGTTAGCGACGGCAAATCTGGCGACCGAATATCTGTAGCAAAAGTGTCACAAAACATATTGATGGTTTCCGTCGCAAAATTTAGGGACGGAACTTGCGTCGGAAAGTTCTGCGATCACAGTTCCGCTGCTAAGATTTCCGACGGACAATCCGTCGCAACGACAGATGTTCCCTCGCAGAATTTTTCGATGGATATGTGGTGGCAAATAAATTTTGGCGCTACTTAAGAATTCAAATGAATTAAAAATAATAAAAATTAAAATTAAAAATGTTTCATTTCCCATTTCTTCATATCTCTTACTTCATCAACCCCGTCTCTCCCCTCCTTTTCTTCTTTTACTATACTCCTCTCTATTCCTTCGTGTGAAGGTAAATATAATATTTACGTCGTCATGTCGTTTACATTATACATCATCATCTATTTATACAAGTATTCTAAACTATATGTAATCAAGATAAATGCAATCCCATAATTGTAGCCCATCATTAAGTAATCAGTGAGTAATTCAGGAGAGCATATCAAGGCTTGATTTACTAACATTATACTCGTAGCTTGTCTCGAAAAATTCAAAGAGCAGACAACGAAGAGCTATAGTAAAAAATTTGCGATCTGTAAGTCGGTGGATATGTACTCCGTGCGTAGCCTAAATGAAACAAGCTCACGAACAAAGTCAAAATCAATATCGATGTGCTTCGCCCACTTGTGAGCACTCGGATTTTGACTTAGAAAATGCGCACTATTGTTGTCCGAGTATAAAGTAGGACAAGCCGTTGGTTTGATACGGAGCTCTCGAAGAAGCTGAAACACATATACAATTTCTGAGGCTGCATTTGCAAGAGTCCGATATTCGGATTCACAACTGAAGGAGAAAATGTGGGTGTTTCTTAGCACTCCAAGAGACTAGATTGCACCAACAAAATCGATTATTCATAATAGATCGTCTTGTTCCCACACACGCGTCCAATCAGCGTCAGAATATGCAATGAGAGTCGATGAAGTGCCACGAGTAAAAGATAAAACCATAAGCTGGCGTACCTTTACATATCGAAAGAATCCGCTTACTGCCTGAAATTGTCAACAGTAAGATTCTGCAAATGTTGACTGACCAAATTCACGACAAATGACAAATCAGGGCGTGTAACGTAAGATATTGGAGAGCTCCAACCGAGGACATTCGCTTGCCAAAATTGAATGTAGTGTTGGTGCAAGAATAACCTCGAACCCAAGCACGGGCGCATAAGAATCGAGCTGAGGACACACCAATTTATCTTTGCTGCACGTGACTTTCCCGGGACTACGTACTTTTACAATCTAGTGGAGATACTACGATGCCACTCAAAAACAAGGTACGTTCAAAGTTCTCCATAGGCGTATGTAGATTTGAAGGCTTCGAAGCTCAAAGTCCTATTCATGGGAGAAATGTGGGACAACGTAGACGAGGATTGTTCACACTCTTTCTCACTCTGACTTCACGGCTAATCTAACATTAACCATTTCAAACATCATCCACGTGATCAGGTAAATAATATCCCTTTTCCAATGTCTATCTCAGTACTCTCATCACAATTCACATGACATTAAATTTTTTGCATGAAATTGCATGAAATGTCAGTAGCTGCCGAGCTTTTTCAGTTATATTTGCATCTCGCGTAATGGCTGCTGCCGTTCCGTCATTTAGATCCAAATCGGCTACTAGATAATCAATCTAATTCTAAATATCCAATATGCCTTTATTTTAAAGATAGTCGAATCATTGAAAAACTCAATATATCAATTTTGAATTGATAGTCATATGGCAAATGATATCGGGTGCTTTCTTACTAATTCGGCGAAAACCCAAAGTGGTGCTCGATGTTTACGACATAGACCAATTTAGTCCACGATGTTTCGCGTGGACCAGTTCAATCCCCAATGTTGTAGCTTTTGAACCAAATTGGTCCCGCCATTAGATGACCGTCAATTTAGATGGAAAGTTGACACGTGTTGACTCCCGATTGGCTAGACTTAAAATAAAAAAAATTTACATAAAAATGAAAAATCCAAAAGAAAAATCTTACAAAAAACTAGTAATAAATTAAAATAAAATAAAATAAAGAGAGAATAAAAAATTATACTAAATAATAAACTATATTCAGTTAAATAAAGAGAGAATAAAAAAATATACTAATATAAAATAAATAAAAAATAAAAAAATATAAAAATAAAATAAATTAAAAAAACAAACAAAAAATAGATAGAGAAGAGGTCAAAATAATAAATAATAAATAGAAAAAGTAATAAAAATACATTATTTATTAAGAACTATAAAATAACTGAAAGTGAAAATAAGGATAAAAACGACATTGGAATTCATGACAATGCCTGATCCCGTTCCTGAATTAACGACGCAATCGTTCCAGTATTTTTGTCAAAAATAAGTTGAGAACTAGAACGATGTGTCCTCGTTAACTTGACAGGAACGGGTCAGGGATTTTCGTCAATTTTTAGTGGCAATTTTTATCCTTATTTTCATTTTTCTTTTTTTTTTAGTTTTAATAAATAAATATATTATTTACAGTTTTTTCATATTTTTATTTAACCTCTTATTTATTTATTTTTTAATTTATTTTATTTTCTCTTTTATTTTTATTTTAATATAATTTATTAATTTTAGTAGTTTTTTTATTCTCTCTTCATTGTTTTGTTTGATTGTAATATTAGTTGTTATTCTCTTTTATTTATTTTTATTTACTTCATTAGTTTTTTTCTCTCTTTTGAATTTATACCTCTTTTACTTGAATTTTTCTGTTTTTAAGTTGACATGTGTCAATTTTCCATGTAATTGGCACCCATTGAAAACGAGCCGAGTCGAGCCTGAACATGGGTATGTTTGAGTTTGACTTTATTACTAACGAGCCGATCTCAGTCGAACTTGGTCAACTCGAATTCGAGTCGAGCTTCGACCGAACCGAGCTGCTCACGAGTTGTGAATGAATACATTGCCTATTTATACATCCTACATACCTTGAGTTTTTTATATTTTCTCAACAATCTTAATACTCGATTTGATGTTTGGTCTTTCCTCCCAACTTATTAATATTATATTCAATTTAGATCAAATGATTATATGATAATGTTGGAAACCAAAGTCAATAATTTTTCTATTTATAACGAGATATAAAATATATATTCATATATATATATATATATAATTTGATCAAGACTTGAGCCGAATCAGCCGACCCAACATTCTATGTCTGAGTTTGACTTGATTGGTAACGAACCAAACTCGAGCTCGGAGCGAGCTATGGTCAAATCGAATTCGAGTCGAGCTTTGACCGAGCTGCTTGCGACGGGCCTCATGAAGCTGGTTCGTTTCACCCTACACCCATCTAACAACAGGACCAATTGGTTCAAAATCGACAAAATCAGGACTAAATTTGTTCACGCGAAACATCATCGGTGACTAAATTTGTACATTGATAGACATCGGGACCATTTTTTTGTCCCGTACTATTCATATTCTCATTGAATCCCATTTATCTTCGTATAACAAGCATCTTTCGAACATTATCTCCTTTTAACCCACAGGTGCACCGGCTGGGATCCTCTATTTCACCTTTCTATTCCACTAAATATTCCACCATTTAATATTATATGATTTTTTATCCTACTTAACACAATTTCTCTCTCATACCGCATACCATGTAACCTTTTCTCTCAATAATAATTGATTCATGAATTGAACTTTAATTAGACAAGAAATAGAAAAATAATATCATGAATTAATGATGCGATTTCGATATAAAATTGGTGTAATTCTAAAAAACATGTAAATTGATTAAAAATAAAAGAAAGCAGAAACTAAATATGTAAAAAAACGAAAAAACAAAGACTATAAGAGAACAAAGTGGCGTTGTTCGTGCAATCAACTACTTTTAATAAACCAAACCCTAAGCTATAAATCTAAACCGTAACCCTAAACTCTAAATCATAAACCTTACAACATGAACCCTGAACCTAAATCTTGAACCCTAAACCCTAAACCTTATTTGAACCCTAAAACCCACTCTAAACCCTGACACCAAACCTAAATCCTAAACTTGAACCTAAATCCTAACCCATAATCATTGAACAATAAACCTTAATTGTAAATTCTAAACAGATATAAGATAAAAATGTAAGATATTTTAGGAGAGAAGAGAAAAAAAGTGTGATATGAGGAGAGAAAAATCATTTAGGAAGAAGACCTAGGATTGGAAATGATGAGAGAGAATACATGATTATATGAGGTGGAAAAGAGGTTAGGTGTGGGATGGGGTGAGGGAGAGAGATTGTGATGGGTATGATAAATAAATCATATAATATTAATTATTAATGGGTGGAATATTTAGTGGAATAGAAAGATAGAATAGAGTTCAAGCGACAGCGCACAATGGGAAGTAAACCCATGATCGAGCGTCTTACCAAAAAGTCAAAGAAAAACGAAGGTAAATGGGGTTGGTTGACGAGGTCAACCACAGTGAGCACTTAATTATTCTTCGCAAAATAGTCATTAGCATGACAATAACAGATGTGTTGATGGGAACCGTCTTGCAAGACTTTCGTAGTCAGTTGCGTACGTTACTTTTCCAGGATATCTCCGCCGTAATATATAAACCCAAACAAATGCAACAACCACAAAAAATCAGGACGATGTGCTCCATCAATTTCACACTTGTAATAACAGCATTATTCACTTCTTCTCAATTTCATCTTGCATGGTTAGTTCCTTGCACCATACAGTGGAACAGATGGCGAACCTTTGCTTGCCTTCAAAGCGAAAACCATCGACCCAAAAAACTCTTTGATTTCATGGAATTCTTCGCTTCATTTTTGCCAATGGCGCGGAATTTCATGTAGCAGTAGACATCAAGACAGAGTCATTGGCCTCACCTCGTCGACTTAAGCCTCTCGGGTAATATCTCACCATACATTGGAAATCTATCTTTCTAAGGTTCATCTACTTAGACAACAACAGCTATAACGGTGAGCTTCCGTATGAACTTGGAAGGCTTAAGAGGCTCCAAAATTTCTCGGCCACTTATAACATGATCGGCGGTGATATCCCTTCGAGTTTATCAAACTGTTCCAACCTTTTATCGATAAGACTATCATATAACAATCTCTCGGGGACAATCCCAAAAGGGCTCGGTTCTTTATCGAAGCTCGAGCTCTTAGCTTAGTAAGAACAAGATTACGGGCGAGGTCCCATACAGTTTGGGAAACCTATCTTCGCTGTGAGATGTAGGGGCTCGAACGATCTTACAGGTCAAATCCCAGATTCTTTAGGTTATCTAACGAGGTTGGAGCTTTTAGCCTTCGGTCAAAATCGACTCGAGGGTTTCTTACTCCATCGATCTTCAATCTATCTCTGTATTTCGGTCTTTGACATTGCCGCCAATCAGATAAAGGTGATCTACCTTCTGATACGGGCGATAAATTTCCTAACATCAAGTATTTCAGCGCCGGGATAAACATGTTGTCTGGTTCTATACCCGCCTCGTTCTCTAATGCGAGCGGCTTGACATATCTGCATTTGGGCTATAATGGATTCTCGGGGAAGTGCCTAGATTTACCGAGTTGAATAAGCTTAGCGTTTTGGCGCTCTCGGGAAATTTACTTGGGAAGGGAAAACCGAGGGAGTTGAGCTTCGTTTCGTCACTTGTTAATGCTTCGAGTTTAGTGAGCCTCGGGCTGGATAATAACAACTTCGGCGCGAGAGTGCCTGCCGAATTTTGGAACCTCTCGACGACGCTGTCGAGATTATTCTTGACTGGAAACGAATAACGGGCACCATCCCGTCTGAGGTTGGACGTTTTTCGAACTTGCAAGATTTCAGATTGAACGACAACGAATTCAAGGGCGCAATTCCTTATAGTATCGGAGAACTTGGATATATGCAGGTTTTGGATTTCTCTCGCAACAGATTCTATGGCAACTTACCTTTACCGTTGGAAATTTGAGCCTCTTGTCTAGTATGTATCTCTCGGAGAACGGCTTTAATGGTGGAATACCGTATAGTTTGGCGAACTGCAAGAACTTGGTGGAACTCAATTTTCAATGAATTCTCTTGCAGGCGCCGTAAGTGCAGAGTTTTCACACATTTCTTCGCTGAGGACGGCGGATATATCTCACAACGAGCTGAAAGGAGTGCTCCCTGACCAAGAATCGGGCGTCTTACGAACTTAGAGTATCTTAATGTGTCGTGGAACAATTTTAGCGGTGGGATTCCCTCCGCCCTAGGCAGTTGCGTGAAGTTGGAGATCTTAGACATGAAAGAGAATTCCTTTCAAGGAAGTTTCCTCCAACTTTCAGTTCGTTTGAGAGGTCTTCGAGTGTTGGATTTATCTCGCAACAACCTCAGCGGCCGATCCCGGGATATTTAGGGGAGTATGGTCTGCAGTCGCTGAATCTCTCTTACAACATTTCGAGGAGAATTGCCGGAAAACGGCATCTTCACGAACGTAAGCGCCATTACCGTGGATGGTAATCCCAAACTCTGCAGTGGTACAAGCGAGTTTAAAACAACTCCCGAAATGCGACTTCGACAAGTCCAAGAAACATAGGACGGCGTTGAAAATAGCCGTCTCTGCATCGGCCGTGCTTTGCGCGAGCTTCTTCGTTTTTCTCGTACTATGCCGTAAGATGAGGAGACGAAAGAAGGATAAAAACGCGTTTGAATCCGTTCGAGGTCGCTTTTCCTAACCTATCGTACCAAACGCTTCGGCAAGCGACCGATGGATTCTCCGAGGGCAATTTAATCGGGGTCGGAAGCTACGGTTCGGTTTACAAAGGAATCATCACAGAAAACCAAAAAACCGTCGCGGTGAAGGTATTTAACCTCTCGCGTCGCGGGGCGTCGAGAAGTTTCTCGGCGGAATGCGAGGCCTTGAGGAACACGAGACATAGGAACCTTGTAAAGGTTATTCGGCGTGCTCGAGCGTTGATTTTCAAGGGAAACGACTTCAAGGCGCTTGTTTATGAATACGTCCCCAATGGAAATCTCGACGTTGGTTGCATCAGGATTCAGGACGAGTTTTGGCTGGAAATTCTGTTGTTGATGTAAGAAAGCTGAGTATCTCAAGAAGAGTGGAGATAGCTCTTGAAATCGCTAGCGCGGTTGAGTATCTCATCATCGGTGTGAGACTCCGATAATCCACTGTGATCTCAAGCGAGTAATGTTCTTCTAGACGACGACTTGGTCGCTCGCGTCGGCGACTTCGGCTTGGCGAGATTTCTCTCAGAATTGGAAAGAAACGATCGAACGAGTTCGAGTAATTTGGTTGGAGGAACCGTCGGATACACCCCTCCAGGTACTCATCTATCGCTATCGTTTACCACGTCACCTAAAAGCTTAAGTTTGAAAGAAGTGCATCACAATTCAATTTTGTATATATAATTTTTTCTTCAACAATCATCCTCGCATCACGCGTAAGCTGATTTCTTTTCTGTATATCCTTGGACGTGCAATTTGTTTTAAACCAGATGGCGCGAGGATTCATACGCATGATCTCGTGGCCTGAGTTATACCATGTTGAATGATTGCGCAAAAATATTTTAATTTTATGTACTTCATGTCCACGTCGACGACGTATCTTTCCGTAACTAATCCATTGCAGAATATGGGGCGGGAGTAAACGTCGATGCTTGGGGATGTTTATAGCTTCGGGATCGTGTTATTAGAGCTCTCACTGGTAAAAAGCCAACCGATGGGATGTTTGAGAACGGGCTCGATCTTCATGGTTTCGTGAAGCGTGCTTTGCCCGACAACGTTATGGATGTTGTGGATCCCCGCGCCGATGAGGAAGAGACGGGATTTAGTGATCGATGCAAAAGAGACACCTTGATGATAAAGATTCTTGAGATCGGACTTGCTTGCTCGCTTGGTCGCCAAAGGAAAGGAAGAGCATTGTTGATGTTGTTAAAGAGTTGTCTTCGATCAAGACGATGATGTTAAGAAGGATGAGAAATACTGCTTCGCCGAACAACATTGGACGATAAACGGCTTGAAATTAGAGATGGTAATGTCAAACTTTGTGTCACGTAAATCAACCTCAATGTTTAACTTTGTGATGTATATTATATTATTATATTAAAAAGGAGAAAACTCAAAATGGTTCCCGATGTTCACAAAGAGACGGGGAAAGTAAAATAAAAAATATAAATAAAAATAAAATAAGAAAATATAGAAATAAAATATATTTATTTATTAAACACGGAAAAGGAAAATAAAGATTTAAAAAGTATACAAAAATCCCTGACCCCAAACCCTGCCAGTTTAACGAGGACACAAACGTCCTAGTTTTTTAACAAAAATATTGAGACGGTTGCGTCCTCGTTAACTTAGCAGCGATTGAGTGGGGGATTCTCGTAAAATCCTTATTTTCATTTTCACTTATTTAGTAAATATCTTTTGATTTTTTAATTTACTTTTTATTTTATTAGTTTTTATTTGTAACCTTTTCTCTCTCTCTTTTGTTTATTTTATTCATTTTATTTTATTTTTGTATATTTATTTTCTCTTTTATTTTATTTTATTTTAATTATTAATATTTTTTATCCTACATTATCTTATTTGAATTTAATTCATAATATTAATTTTTTATTCTCTTTATTTTTTTATTTTAATTTATTAGTATTTTTCGTATTTTTTCTTTGTTTTTTCCTCTTTTTGGAAATTTTCCTATTTTAATGTTAATTTATGAAATTTTAAGTCTGACCAATGATATATCGACACGTGTCAGTTTTCCATTTAAATTTGAGATCTAACGGCATGACCAATTGGTTCAAAATCGACAACATCAGGAACTAAATTGGTCCACGGAAAACATCGGGGACTAAATTGGTCCATGTGGTGAACATCGGACCATTTTGGGTTTTCTTCCATATTAAAAACTATACGCAACTTATGTTTATTCGTTAATAATTTCTCAAATAAATCTGTTGCATTGCATAGTGTCATAGTGGTGTACGACTATTGTGAATATGTAACACTGCTTGATTGACCGACTATTGTATTTTATATAAGGAGATGAGTAAAATCATGTACTCTATTGTGTCACTGATTGTTGGTTGTACTATATGTTTGACGAGGCTGAATGACAACTAAAACAACCATTGTATTCGTCTGTAGTATCTATAATCAAGTAAATTCTTGGAACTATGTCTGCGATTCTATGCGTTGATAACAAATTTTTTCTATCTCCCTTTCTGTTATTGCAATTATTAGACGTTGAAAACATTACCGTCTATACATACTATGATATTCCTCTTTAGCTGACATTTGGACTTTGGAGGTTATAAATTTTTCAACCCCATTGATCAACATACGATGTACGACTATATTTGACAAAACACATGTACCACTTATTTAAATTCCAGCCATTGAGTTACTTTATTTTGCTTATAGTGTGAATGTAATTGTCGGGATTGGTGCGCCTAAGCTCACTGGAGATGGACAGAAAGTCGCCGGAAAAGAGGGCCGACTGATCACAGCTGAAAGCTGTCGTGAGAGCTGAAGCAGAATACTGCCTGAAGTGTTAAAGCTGAGATTAAATGGGGGCCGTTGATATGTATTCGCGCTTGATCTGATGGAGTATATTCAAAGTTGGCAGATTAAACGAGGGTCATTGGATAAGGCGCGCTGAAGATCAACGGACCAGATCAATACAGGGAGAAGTTGCTTAGCAACTTTATAAGTGAAAGAGCAACTTATGTGTTAACTTCAGATAAGTGTGAGCCGTTGGATGTGATCAAATCTGATCGAACGGCTGGTAGAGATCGCGGCTGGAAAACACCTGAAGACTTCATCTAAATACCAGAAAATCAGCTTCAACCCTCTTACTTGAGAGCTTGTAACTTTCTCTAGAGTGAGAATTAGAGAGAGTTGATAACTAGGGTTTTATAGTAGACATAAAACTCGTGTGGTGATCGATCGAATAGAAAGCTCTGTTGGTCCGTGGACGTAGGCAAAGTTTGCCGAACCACGTTAAAATCGCTGTGCATTTTCTGCATTTTTCGGTTCTGTTTTGCTGCGAATTCGAGCTGCGATTGCTCGAATTGTTACGATCGATTGGTGAACGCTTAATCACTGATCGAAGGCGAGTCGATTGCAGCTAATTTCTCAACAGTAATGATTAATGACTATATGCCGAAAACTGAGTAATACATCTAAATTGAAAAAACTATTTATTTAATGGCAAAATAGTTCCCTGCATCGCTCGGGAAAACATCTAGTATATATAGGATGTAATGAGATGGGACGGGATCAGAAATCTAATCCCCAACCCCGATCCTCATTTACGGAATTCTCGTCCCGTCCCGCCAAGCAAACGGTGATGAAAGCGTTACCATCCCCGACCCGAACTTCTTTCATAAAAATATTCATTTTAGCGATAAAGCGCGCTAAAGCGCAAAATAGCGTTTTGTCTTGAATAGCGCATGTATTTCGAGTAAAGCGCAAATAGCATAAGTAGTAGAGTAAATAGCGCACTAAATTGCTCGTATATCGTGTCATGTTATTGTTTTTTACTTTTACGACTTTGAGCTATCACCATCGCACTCAATCGACTGTGAACTACACGATATGTTCTAATGGTGAGACTAATGCTCAAGAGCAAGTGAACATGTCTCAAATTGATTCATCACGATAGTCATAATTTGAACGCATATGTCCACCTTGGATTCAAACACAATTGAATGACACCGATTATTTTTAGATTTTGTGTCTATGGTTTTATGTATTTGAGTTGTTTGTAACAATTAATATCTAAATGTTATCTCCAGTATAGTGTTATTTTAATGATTGAAAACCATTTCAAATGATTGTCTGCTTGTATGAATATATATTTATTTTTATTGGCATTAATAGTCTGCCCGAATAGCTCAACGCGCAGTGTTTGTAAAGGCGAAAAGCGAGCCAAGGCGATTTGAGGCCTAATTGCCTAGGCGAGCCTAGGCGAAAAGCGAAACGCCTAGGCGAACGATATTTAAAAAATGTTAAATAAATTTTAGAAATAAATATCTATAGATTCCAGAAGTTTTGTGTGTAACTAGTTATATTTATAATAGCCAAAACTATATTACATATTAATTTTTATTACAAATATAATTGAGATTTTAGTTTTTGTTATTAATTTTTATTTAATAAGTTACTTGTTCTACTTAAAACGTGTATATAAATTTTCTAAAGTATACATAGTTTTAAAATTAATATTTAATCTTAAATAAAAGCTTAAAATATTAAGTTAAATTGATTTTGGACTAAAAAATAGTAATATCTACAAAAGGATTTTAAAAATAATGATATGCCTGCAAGAATAGGCCCATTAAGAATAAAAAATCAATTTTAAATAAAATTAGATCTTCTTCCTCGTGGCTTCACCGTCGCTCTCTCAAACCCTAAAATAACAAAATCCAGAAAATCGGTCCTTTTTCAAGATTGATAGGTCGTTTTTGCGACGCCGTTCCTTCTGGAAATCATTCCCGTTCGAGAGTCGACGAGGCGATCGACTATCGCCTTGGCCAAGGCGGTCGCCTAGGCGTCAAAGTCGACCGCCTCAGTGATTTCGCTCAGGTGATTCGGGTCGACTAGAGGAAGCGGTCGCCTAGGCGCGCCTAGGCGATCGCTTTTCAAACACTGCTCACGCGACAATACGCTACGCTTTTTACGCTACGCAATATTGGTAGTAAAACGTGACATATCGCGCAATAAGCTTTTAAAACATATAATATATATTATATTTAACTATAAATAAATAATGAAAATAATAATAATAAAGAGGGTTATCAATCGTATAATGTTGATCCTTACGGTGAACGGGGCAGTGGCTATAAACCCTATCCCCGATATCGGGAAAGATTACCCCAATTTCCATCTCGAGGCGAAAAAAATCGGTGATTTCCTGCACGTTCGGGCGAATCCCCGTAGGGAGGGTTTCCACTCCATATACAAGCCTAATTAGTATAAATAATAATGTTACAAAGCGGAATCGAAACCACAAAGCTCCACACACAGAAAAGAATACAGCTCACACGCCACCATATGCTACATGCAAAATCACACAGTGAATAGTTTTATATCGATAATTATCAAACCTTATACTATAGTACGGACATGCAGTAAATAGCAAATCACTGAACCGAACTTAAACGCAAAACGAGAACCATACAAGCACAATATATTGACTACGAGTGAAGTCTTCAACATGAACACCAAACTCCTCGACATTCACTTGATCAATCTCATGGGTCTCATCATAGTATTGTCCTCATGATCAGAATCTGCATATTCACGAAACGCCATTACACATCAACAAAAACATTATATATTACCGTAAAATTAGGATCATCACACGATGTAAAAATTGGCATGAACAAACTTACGTGGCAATGATAAGCGTAGCCCGGCTCGGCCGTCGCGTCAAAAGGGTAAAGCTCCTCGGTATGAATGTAAGAAAACTTCACTGCAATCCTCGTCAAGTGTCCCGGAAACATCTTGTAAGTATTTTTCCACCCCGACTCATGTTTAAGCACCGGCACCGTAATGTTCTTCTCAATATGCTTTTCTAAATCGCATTTCGTAACATCCTTATATTTGCTCACGCATTCTCCCAACGCATCCACGTCAGTGAGCTTCGTCTGATCCAATGCTGTGAATAAACCAATATGTATGTGCACCGGATGATTATCCTCCGTTAGGTTAATCACGTTCCAAAATCTCGGTCGTGCCCACTTTAGGCGTTTCGGTAACTGGGTCGGTGAACTTCTTACCGTTGATCAATAGAAATTTGGGTTCCTCGTTGGCTTCATACTCGAGCAAAGCGATGTATCTGTTTTTACCGCCAATGAGATCTTGGGTTTAGGATACTTCAGAGAGAGTGCTTGGAATCTTGGTCGTGTCTACGACGTGCTCGTGTTTTATTACAAACTTCATAACCTTGTTGGTTTGCTCGTTGACGGAGTCTCCGCTCGGGAAAGATAACTTGCGCTATTTGTCAAAATGGCGGACTTCGAGTGCGATTTGGAGAAGTCGACGATGACATCGGCGATCTCTGACGGTGCGATGAGGAAATTTTTCAGGACGACGGGTTTCCTGTTGTAACTTGAGTCAGAGCCGATGTGGATGAAAGGGAGATTATTGCTGAACGACAAGTTGTAGAAGCGAGCGTTGCTTGCGTTGATTATCCTGAATCGGTACTTTTCGTCTCCTCACGGCCATGTAAGCCACGCCTTTCCGTTGACTATGCTTACATGCCAAAGTACTCGGGTTGCCACTGAGGGTGCAACTCGGGTATGTTGCCGACAGGGTTCATGTAAATGGAGCCGTCCTTGAGAAAGTCGCGATCGGAGATTATCAACGGAATATCATATTCTTCGCCACAAGGTAATCCCATAGGTTCCTGAAAACAACGCACATCGTTATTTTAAAGTTAATAATATAATTGGAGATGTTATATATACATACATCATAATGTAATATTCATATCGACTATTTCTCAGTCTTGTAATTTAGGAGGGTATCATTATACGGATAATAACTATAAAATTAAGCAATTTGGGATATTATACGCCTGGTCTTTAAGTTTCTGACCGACATATAATAAATTTCGGGTTTCAACACTACTATAGAAAAACATGGAAAATAGATGCGTAATTGGTTTCATGTCTAATTAGAAACGGACTATTGACACAGTTTTTAATTTTTATTTCAAAATAAATTAATGCTTTTATTTAGTCACGGATTAAATACGAAAATAGAAACGGAACTGTGACAAAATTCATTTCAGAAACGGTATATATACGGTCAAAATTTGCTACAAAAACAACACATACACATCCAATACAGATAATTTGTGTTTAATCACTCAATAGAGTTGAAATTTTGGTCATAGACACCGAATTTCCGCGTGTAATGTGTCTTTTATTTCTAGTAGTGCAATGATTTTAGGGGTGCATTTTACGGAAAATAACTTTCAAAATTAAGTAATTTCGGACAGAAATTTGGGCTTCGGCATATAATCCATATATTTCATCTCCTAAATTTTCCATTCCTATGTACTGAAAAAGTAACTAATTTGTTAATAAATGGAAAATAACTTGTAGACATGTAGAGGAGTTTTTATTGATTTTTCCTTACCTCAACACTAGGATCTCTTAGGATGTAAGCACCGGTCAACCCAGCGAGTAGGTTGACCGAGTCAAACCATGGCATGATCGTGGTACCATAAAGTCCCAGGATGCTGAGCGTTGTTGTAGTCGTACACTTCCTTAGCCCACGTTTCTCCTTTATGTTTGAACCCGTTGGTGAACCACGACGTCGAGTGTCCGTCGCTGTGCGGCTCGTTTATGCCTCCGTGAAGGTGGACCACAGTGGGCACGCCGGCGGGCGGCATCGCAGTCGGGATTTTGTTGTCGAACGGAAGTATGTGCTTTGAGGGCAAATGATTCGTCCAGTTTACGTAAGTTGGGATCTTGTGTAGGGCTTCGATCGTGGGCCCCGGGACGGTGGCGCTTTTTCTTCGATGTTCCGTAGGCGAAGACCGTGGTCGCTGGGAGGTCTCGGTGGAATTTCTGTAATTGAATTCAAAAAAGTTAATACTTTTCTCCAATAAACATAAGAATTAGATCAAAGGAAAAAGGAGAAACAAACTAAAGAATTGTACTTTCCTTTAGTATCATGAAACTAAAATTGTATCAAGCAAGGCCGACCTCAGTTGTTTCATTATTTTTATTTTTCATATATCAAATATACTAACATTCTACCGAAAGTGCAGGTGTATCAGATTTATTCTAAAAATTCTGAATAAATAATGTCAATCTCAACTATGCAAATTAGTTCAAAATTCCTTTCATTTGCAGTTATAAATTTTTTCCCGAATATCTAATAATTGATTTTCACCGCCTAGGCCGATTTTTACAGCACTTACTAATTTCCTGTTCCTACCATGTATTCAAACATATATAAGTGACTTACCCATTTCTTTCTGAACATTCCTATGTGTAACGTCTTAGAAACTGGTGAACCATCGACGTAGTCGAAGCCTTTGATTCTTGAATGACATGGATTTCGTCAACGAATTTTTCCAACTGGTCGGGTCTAACACTGGCACCTCACGTGCATGTACACTATTGCAAACCCTAAAGCAATACCTAGTAGAAAAATCACTAACACCAATGCATTCCTCATTCCGACCATTTAGTGATATGATGATACTCCAAGCTAGCTAGCTATTAGTTTTGTGCTTATGTCCTATGATGTCGTAGTTACGTATGAAATGTGTGTTTTATTCTCTTCGGGAGTGTTTATAGAACTTGCACATGCGATGGGCAAAGTGGACTTGGTACACGAGGTTTAAGATAATGGGACCCCAAAAAGTGTGGATACTTGTTACAAATATTATAGCAAAATTATGATTAAATAAATATCCCTGGTTATTTAGTATGCATGATGATATCGTATATTGTTTTAGCATCAGCTTATCTGAGTTCTTAATTAAATGTTAAATGTTAAATTTACACCAATTGATTATTCGTTTAATTGTTGTATCGCGATTGAAGAAGCATAGAGCACACACACAGACTTACGGGTACGGTCATCACGATAATCACAGAGTTTCGGGGTTGATTGAACAAGAAAAGATATTTTTTATTGTGCCCATAGAGAGAGTTCTTTTTTTTTTCCGAACGACCATAGAGAGTTCTTGGAAGAGTATTTTAGTCATTCAGAAATATATGAAGTCTTCTAACGAGTCAACGGGCCCCCCCCTTATGCTAGGCAAGTGGACGTGTTGTTGATCCATTTTATTTAAGGCCTTCAATTAATGTAGGCTTGTTAATTGTATCCGACGGCTATGATTTTTATTTTTTTACTTAACGTAACACAACTGATACAACTTGAACTACAACTTGACAAGGTATGTCGATGAAATTGGTGGAAAAATGCATGCAATGCACAACAAGTGTTGATTAATTTTATTATTTTAAGTATGTGATGTACCTACCTGAAATAAATGAAACGACTCGTTCAAAACTCATTGCAAGTAGAGAGGTGAGAAATATTCACGCATTTGGTCTATACCCGTGGAGCCCTTATGCAGAGTCCAGTGGCACATATTAATTGCATACAGAAAAAGCCCAACGCCCATATTTAATTCCAAATAATGAGCCGCCCCAACATATATATATATATAAAAAAAGTAAATGAAATGTTTTTTTTGGGTATATCACGCAAATCTTGCGTATAATGAATATTACATTAATGTGTGAACGTTATATCATTTGGTAGGTAGTTAATTTAGTGCCTATTAATCAATCCTCGATTCATAGGCCAAATTATTAAACTAGGTCGCTAACTATGCCTCTCGTGTTTTTTAGGTCACTAAGTTTCGTATTGCAAACTTAGGTCACTAAGTATCGTTATCGATTTTTTTTAGGTCACTAAGTTTCGTAATTGCAAACTTAGGTCACTAAGTATCGTTATCGATTTTTTGGGACATTTTTTGAATTTCTGATAAAGCTGAACGGAATACACATGTGGCGTGACCGGCGTCCTAGATGGCAAAATTTTAGGCCACGTCACTAAAATCCAAGGTTATCATCTTTCCAACACGTCATCAAGAATGTGCGTTTCTTGCAGTCACACATCATATGAGGGACACATATCTTTTTTGTGGAATCAATTTGGTCGTTTAGGAGATTAATCGTATAAGTTTGGAGGGAACTAGTTTTCTTTTAATCTTAAATATAGTTTTTTTTCTTTATACACACACGTTGGACAATTATATTAGTGACGTGGTCTAAAAATTTTGCCATCTAGGACGCCGGTCACGCCACATGTGTATTCCGTTCAGCTTTATCAGAAAATTCAAAAATGTCCCAAAAAAAATCGGTAACGATACTTAGTGACCTAAGTTTGCAATTACGAAACTTAGTGACCTAAAAAAAAATCGATAACGATACTTAGTGACCTAAGTTTGCAATTACGAAACTTAGTGACCTAAAAAAAATCGATAACGATACTTAGTGACCTAAGTTTGCAATTACGAAACTTAGTGACCTAAAAAACACGAGAGGCATAGTTAGCGACCTAGTTTAATAATTTGGCCCGATTTATATTGTACGAGATTAATCGAAGCGAGGTACGCTCAAAAAAAATTTTTTTTTTTTTGAGTTGCATACTAATCATATACCACCAGTGACCATCATCCCAAACACGTTGAAATGTCCGGAACAAAATCAAAACAACTGAACCAAAGAATTTTCGCAAACCAAATCTAATTTCAGTATAACAAAAAGCAAACCGTCGGCAAACAATCACACGTCTACAAACATTACTCGGCCAAACATGATTTATATACTGATCTGCACAAAACTTACCCGTCAAGAATAAATCGTCGTGACATAGCATTTATCACAATAATAGCCCGACTCCACCAGCAAAAAACATTCGACGCCACAAAACAACATATGCATATACACATGATATGCAACAAAATCGAACGTCCAACAAAAAGGACGTCGTTCAACTCAAAAGTCCGTATAAGTTTAAACCGATAGCTCGTTGTTTAAGTCATCAGTCATGCAATGTCATCACGATCACCTACTATGTATAACTATACGAGCTAGAAGCTTAATAAGCAAATATCATACATGTGGAGTGAATATGCAAGTACTCAGTGAAATGCAATGCATTGATGGCGGACTCAACTTTGGTCCGCACTTTTTTTCTCTCTCTCTACGGACCCATGGCTAAATATCTACACACCATAAAAGAGTTATATAAATAAAGTGATAGTGGCCCATACTGGGTAGCCTAATATTTTAAGGTTCCATAGGTCGCCCCCTTTTCAGGTCGTCCCTTACACCTCAACATACGACGACTTCGAACATTGGTGCCCTGTTGAGATTCTAAGTGGATTTCGTCCCACATCGGATAATTCAAGCTCTTGAAACTAATATATAAGAGGCTTTCTCCTCCTATCACCAATTGGTTTCAGGAAGGACCCCTCAATTTCTAATAGTGCCTCATCTCAGGTCGTCCCTCGGTTAATACCGAAATGTTTGATTCCTCCAAGCTAATTGAGACAAAATTAGAGATTCGGTCTTAAAGGGGGTTCATCAAGGGAGTATCTCAAACGAACCGTCACGCACTTGAACTCTCTCTCGTAGTGCTTTGATTTGGAAAGAAGAGGCAACGAACGTCAATTTCCTAGCCATCAATTATAGGCGAGTGATTAGAAATATTCGGCAATATTGGCGTGACGATCTACTGCAATGTTAAGGCATAGTTTCTTAAATCAGGAATGGTGAACCCTAGTAGTAACATGTATGGGATTGGATGTAAATTGACTTATGATTTGGATCTCTCTTTTATATGTCTATGGTGTTCCGCTGTAAAAGCAATTGGAAATTGGAATTGACCTACTAATTTTTATATTAGTCACAACTCTTCGATTTATTTAATGTCGGATTTGGGTTGATATCCAAACCAGTATTATCTATGTAACTTCACCACTTGGAAAGAATGAGAACTCAAGATAATTTCTTTTTCGTTCATCGAGCCTTATCTCAAAAGTATCACTGATTTTAACAGACCTTTTTTGCTCATCTTTGGTGATACAAGTACATGCCCAATGAAAGAACAACACTGTAATTTAGTTATCATTCATTAAGGCTCTCACTAGTCAGAATAACGAAGCTTTCAAACATAAAACGGATAATTCTCATATCTCATGGTACAGTCTGCCAACTCGATCCGCCCGCCAATGTGGTAAGCACACATATTGGACAGGTCGTGGTTAGCCTGGGCCAAGCACCTCAAGCAGTCTTGTACGGTCATTTGCACGCAACTTGCGTACCCGTAAACATTCGTTCCTTGATACTCGGACAAGATATAGTCGGTTAGGTCGGGTTTGTCGGGAGCGTGGAACATCACAATTCTGAGCGTACGATCAACGTTTACTCCGTAAGGGTCGTTTGTGTTCCACGTGTTGGTATTGCATTCCACGAACGCAATGGTCGTGTCTGGGACAGCCTTTGAACACGAGGTTAGCAGCAGAATTATTACCATGAGAACGACGATGCGCGGCCGATGAGTCATCGTTATCTTTTTCTTTTATGAGCGAGTAGCAACTTGCGTCTTCGTAAAAGGGGAGGGGGGTTGCTTGCCAGTTATATTGCTGAGACGACCATCATCATTGTTTTCACCATCATTTTCCAAGGCTACTAATACCCATTTTCCCGGCGCTTAGAAAACGTTATTCGATTATGCCATTGATGGATAGGGTGGCTGGCATAATGCTCTAACACTTGGAAGCAGCATCGGACGAGGTTAGAAACTGACAAGAGGAAATTGAAATGCCTTTACGACGTGTATTACGAGGTTCAATCATGAATAATATACACTAGTATATTTTGCACACTCAAATGCATATATAAATGTATATTTATTTCAAATATATAATAGAATTATAATTTAAATGAAATAATTTTTATGGCAAAAATTATAAAAATGGGTCATTAATTATATCATTTTTATTTTGGGTCACTATGTTTGCCGGTTACAAAACTAGGTCACTAAGTATGTATATAGCTACAAATTTGGGTCACTAAGTATGTGTATAATAAGAAATAAGAGGTCAGTGACCCAATTTTGTTACTATATACATACTTAGTGACATCTGTCAAACATAGTGACCCAAAATCGAAAATTAACATACTTAGTGACCCATTTTTTAATTTTCCCTAATCTATATTTATAAGTATGTACGAGGAAATATTCTATTTATTATGACATTAATGTAAAATAGTAATTAATTTATAAAAATGGTAAAAATGATGTACCAATATGCATATTAAATTAAGTTTACAGCAAAAAGTAGTTGGTCGTTATTTAACTTTATAACATTTGCTTTAAAAAAATTAAATTGACCGACCAAAGTGGCGGTCGCCTCACCTTAATATAGCCACGCCTCATCATTAATAGGCATGGACTTACATACCCAACTGGGTATAACCTAACTCCCAATAAAAATATGGCAAGTGTTATGTATGTTTAGTGTAACACACGTATGTGTGTTTTAAAATGGTTGGGTAGGGTTTGCGTCAGTGTCATTTTTTTACTGCAATTGGGTAGAAAAAAAATCCCATTAATGCAGTAGAATAGAGACTATTTATCGATGAATGTAATTTTAAATTGAGTTTTTTGCCCCAGCAATTCACATTCAGCTCGTTATTGAAGTCTAGAGGTGAACACCCGTTACGTATATATTCATTGATAGTTGGCAAGCATGAAGCGTTTGACAAAAGATTGCAATTCGATCCGAATGCTATGGAAAAAAAAAAGAAACTGATCTTCAACTTCAAGGATGATCCAAATTGAAAGACAACTCAATAATCATAGAACTGTTTTTCTGCTCCGCTAAATTGGATCTTTAAAATTGTAAGGTGGAATCAGTGTAGTGCGTAGCGGGTAAACAAAAACTTTGACTCTTTGCGTTCTTCGCGGTTTTCGGTTGAAAATTGGCCCGATGTAGACTAATTGTCGGCTTTCAATAATCTAACAGTGGGACTTAGTTATAAGTCATCTAACACTCAACTGTGACATAATGTGTGTGATGGTCGGTTTGGATACAAGCATGGTTTGTTTCTGGAAGTTCGAAGAATAACTAATTTCTCCTATGTCTTCCCTTTTCTCCTACCATGAAAGTATTCTCACTGTAAAACTGAAGTTTTACAAACGGTTGTACAAGGACCTAGTTAGACTCCCCTAACTAGCATTAGTGTAAAAAAGATAATACTCCAAGATCTTGGAATTTATTTATTTCTCTTTGGAGTGGCTCGTTTTGGTGCATTTCATGTAACAGGCTTGTACAATCCCGGAATATGAGTGTCTGTTCTTATGGACTAACGGGAAAAGTACAACCTGTAAATCCGCCGTGGGGGCGTGGAAGGTATTGAAAGGTAGCCTATTTTCAACTAAATCCCCGGAAATAGACTACAGAAGAAGCCCATTTCAGATTAAGCAATTGTTTCGATTTTGTTGGGGCCTTTGAAGCCAACTTTCCTTGACGGTTCTTATGAGCTATAGCCATATGCGATGCGACTGTGTTTCGACGGAACTCTCAAGTCTCAACGTACCATGATCGTCACCGCACATTTATACAAATCGGCCTAAATTAAAAAAGAAAACAAAGAAAAGAAATATTGAAGGTGGCTATAGAAACGCGATTAAGCTGCTTGCGGTTTAGTAGGATATCAACTCCGTTTCGGGGGATGCATGGGGTTTTTTACCAACTTTTCAGTTAAGCAATTTTCATTTTTTAAAAAGAATTGTAATGAGGTTACGCATTATCTAACTTATAAGAAGCTGGGCTGCGGTAGTGAAGATCGATTAGCCACATTCCAAGTTATGACTATTTGTCACTCTCGGATACTCACTCGTAAAATTCGTCTCTTTTCCAAATTTAACCATGAATGTATACTTAAAGCTTTTAAATAATTCATTTTCAATTCGCATGGTCTATATTGGTTAATTTGGATGAATAGTCTCTAATTAGAAAAAGAAGTTAACGATTTAATCATAGGATAGTAAAACGTGTTAGGTTTAGTGTTATTTCTCTTTAATTTTACCTGAATATGGCTAGTACAGTTAATTATTTAATTGAATAAAACAAATAATACACATAATCTGGATTTCAATTACGTAATGACCTTCATTCATTGTATTTAATTAAATCGGATTGAAATGATGCCAACTCATTTACTATACAATGATTCAAATCGTTAATATAAGTTTCCAATTTGGGACAGAATCGGAGCACAAGAACATACTACGAATGTAGCAGTAATAAATATCAAAACCAAATATTCCCAAAATCCATCAAATTAAATGTCATCCAGCTAGGAAACACTCTTGCAAACTCAAATTAATTGAACAACTCCGCACTCACGTACAAATTCAAAAACTTCACTAAATCTGATCCGAAAAAGTCTTCCATCTATATATACACACGCTTAAACTCCCAACACTACATACAAAAAAAAGAAAGGAAATAAAAAGAAACCCTCTTCAAAATGAGGAAGAAAATAACCCTAGCTTACATTTCAAACGACCAAGAGAGAAAAGCCTCTTACAAAAAACGAAAGAGTGGATTAATAAAAAAGCTCACGGAACTATGCACCTTATGTGCCATCGAAGCTTTTTGTATCATCTACAGCCCATATGAAGCCGAGCCCTTTGTCTGGCCCAACGCTGAAGCTGTTAACGATTTGCTCGGGCGGTTTAAGGCCATTTCGCCAATGGAGAAGGCTCGGAAAATGGTGAATCAGGTCAGCTACAATACCATGAGGATTAAGAAGGGTCATGAACAACTCTCTAAGATTCACAAAGACAACAAAAGGAGAATGTTACAACTCTACATGTTTCAGGCCATTCACGGCGTGGCAAACCTAATCGTTTTGATATGAAAGATGTCGGAGATATGAATAGGGTCATTAATGAGTATTTGAGGGATGTGGAGGTTCATATTAGCAAGCTCAAAGATCAAAGGGATGTGTAGTACAAGTTTTTGTTATGGTTTTCGAAGGAAATTTTATTTCGTCATTAATTCTACCATCTTTCTTGTTCGTGTTCTGCGTGTACTCTAGAAAATCAATTGTTAAACGAATGAGGTGATTCTCTATGTATTGTTCAGTTTCTAAAACGATTATCCATCAAGGGGAAATATAAATTGGCAAATACTAGACGAGACATGTGTGACTCGACCACATTAATTAGGCTTGTCAGTGGGGCGACGACGTAATTTCGTATTGCAAAAGACGGGCCAAAAAAGGCGGGCGGGAATGGGAGGTAATCCCGCCTCGTTAACAAGCCTAAATATGCAACTTCTTAATAAATATCTTTTAAATCTTCTCCGCATATCGTAATTTGTTATCTTCTTTTTCTATTTTCATTTTAGTCAGTAGAAAACTTTTTTTGCGGTCTTTTTCGATGTCGAAACGATTATATGGGTTGCGCCTAACACTTCGAGGATTGGACTTTATCCCGAGATCGATTGAGATCGTCTCAAGTGGATTGGAAGTTGGAACGAAACATCCAACTAGGAATGTCTTCACACAATCACTTTGGTAAAGCCCTTGAACATTTTGCGTATGAAGTAAGGTTTTTACTTGACAGTGAAATACGAAATACCATGAAATATCAAGGGTTTTATTCTTTCGGGGAATTGGGCATAAAAGGTGCTTGCTGATTCCTTCAATCTTCTTCAGAGATAGTTTCATCATACTCTTCTGGCACACCCTACGTGTGTGCAATAAAATAAAGTTAATTATTATTAAATAGTTTTAATAAGTAATATACTAAAAATAGAATTTGGTAGTTATTATGAGTTTATAGAAGGTACGCGATTTAACAAGTCTTTTATTATTTTTTTAATATATGTAGAAAATCCGATAGGTCAATTGATACAGACCGTGACGATTTATCCTAGCCCCTCACCCTTAATATAATAGAATAGATATGCCCTACACGTGTTGCATGGACTTTTACAAATGTATCTCCTATTATGGTTCGAGACGTAGTGCCAAATATATTTCGCGTAGTGAAATCAAAATCTTTATTGCTCTCATATCCATCGAAATCTTGCACATATTCTACAAAAATTTTCGGAGAATTGACATCGAAATCAAATTCTTTGGTCGTATTTTCGGGAAAGAAGGCTTTTGGTTTCGAGCCTATTTTATGTCTAACATCATCGTTCCAATTATCATAACATGGACAGTCAGTAGCATAGGGGTACGGATAAAATAAAGTTTCTACAATATGAATCTCTCAAACTGATGAATTGTAGTACAGTACATGCGAGAGGCAAAAACATCAGCCCAGAGGATGAGTTCTACAACTCCTCCATAATCAAATTCTAAAGACTAGGATTGCCCCTAGTGATCATCCATAGATTGAAATTGTCCGTGCGTGTATAATTAAGCTTGTGCCCCTGCGGTAGCTTTCTGTGATTTAAGGCCAAACAAGTTTTCGAATAACTTAGGGGCCATTGGAGGTAGATTCATAGGGCGAGGCGCCATAAAATTGACAATCTTTTCGTGCACGTGATACCTGCAAGCAAAAAAATGGATCGATTTTGGTGCAAAAATAATTTCAGACAATGTAATCCAATACATATAGTTTGTGAATTACCGAATCTTTCGGCTCTTTGAAGCACGGCGGTCAACGACCTTCCGTTTCTTAGTCTGCAGTCTCTTCATTGCATAGAAAGCCGCTTCTGTTGACGGTTTACGATCTCTTGTTTGTAAGGATGATATCATAGAGAAGTATAATAGAAGCGGAAACTCCAATGATAAATACATGCATGTATACCAGAAGATGATGGATCTATTGTTTCGAAGAACTCTTTTAGCAATTGCTGATAGAATTCAGAGTCATCCAACAGCTCAGGGTCGCCGTCTAAAAATGTCTCATCGCCTGGATTGTTATTATCGGTCGATTTTGGGACTTGCTGCAAAATTCAAGAAAAAAAAAATGGAAAGTAAAGATGTTACAATGAACTTCTTAGGTGAATGTGATCAGTCTTAAGGAAATTAAGGTTGCATTAAAGATATATTTGAAACTTACATTTCCAAATACAGCTACCAATGATTTGTTCTGCTGCATACCCTTAATCATCTTGCTTGGATCCCTCATATAAGTGGCCACTTGTCCACTTATGCTCTGAAACAGTTGCATATCTTCAGTTGCAGAAAATTCATTTAGATATGCTAATTGCACATAAAGTATTAGAGCTATTGAAATAACACCTGATTGAATGCTTGCAATTTGTCTTTGATAGCAGCTGCTCCAGTGGTCACCTGGGTTTTCCTATGCCATTTATCTATTGATTTGTTTCTATAGGACACCATCCTATACACGCATAAAGGGTGGTGAGCAATGACAAAGTAAGCCCCTGATGTGATACCAATCAATTTATCAACTTATACACAGCAAATCAACCCACAAACCGATTCTATGAGGTGTAAAATTTAATCTTGAGGCACCTGGAACAAACTAATTTGGAGTAGGGGACTTCAGTATTATAATTAACACAAGCAGGTGAAATATGTTGCCATTGTCACTCATCAACAGTGAGGTTAAACAGGTGCAATTGGTCTTAGACTCTTAATAATGAAGTTTAATGGTGAAGCCAGGCAAGATAATGGAGTACCTTGACTGCATTTGGGAAATCTGTTGCCACTCATCATCAATATCTGAACTTGAGCTAGCAGCAGCAGATTGTGATTGTTTGGAACCTCTTGAAGAATTACCTTAAAAAAGATAAATAACCACATGTTTATTTATTAATGCATTAGACCAGATGACAATAATTCATCTATATCTGATAAGATGATAAACTTAAGTCAGCTCACTGCTGAAAGACTAATCTCAAAGAGAATATCAATGTATTCAGTTACATCATGCATTTACAAAAAATATACCGTCGTTGGACGGACTGATAGACGGGTTGTTATCAATCAGAGCCTGCAAAATTTTTATGCACGCGACGATGAACTTAGTTGTCACATAATCAATAATAGTTAAACTATTTAAAGTAACATACAGAGCCAGCAATTGTATACCTGCTGCAACTCCAATATAGAGTCCAATGTCTTCTTTGACGAGTCAATCAAGTCTGAATATGCTTCACCAATGCCAGCATCAGTTTCGCAAAATAAGGATCTAGCTGGCTCCTGCGGAAAAGCAATTAAAAGTCTTCAGCAAGGGTATTTTTCAAACACATTCAGGGTTCAGAGGGAAAGCACAAAATCAACCTGAGGAAGCCTGTTCGAATTGAGAACCCTTTTTGCAACAAGAACCGTAATTCAAGCGTCTTGTCCCATAGAGCCTTATCAGAAGAAAAAGATCAGGGAAATAAGCACGAATTATCTAAAAGCAATAAGGCTAGATAAATACAAAAAATTAGTTAAATCATTCTAAGAATGCTAGTGGACGTTTGTTAGCTACATGACAGGATAGTATGTCTGGAGTTCATAAACTGAATGAACAGCACAAAAAAGGAAAAAAAACGCTGAACTTGGAAGTTAAAATAGAAGAAAAACTTCAAATCATTTACCCTTTGATTCTTCACAGCTCGTCCTTTTTGAAGATCCTCATCGTTGCTGTGCTTTAGATTTCTCAAAATATCTCTGAATTCAAAGACAATACAAAGACATCAGCACATTTTAATAAAACTTTCTAGATAATGTAAACAAAAATAACAGAATTTAACATCGCATTATTCCGGCAATGAAAGGTTTTAGTTAGAAAAGGTCCAGCAAACAATAATCTAAATTTTTTGGGTTGAGAGTTCCTCAATTTTGCCACGTTATTCGTTGAGAAAGAAAAAACTCCCCTTCACAATTATATGATTTAAATCAACCAGCGAATTTTCTCTAATGCATGCAAATAACTTAGCTCTACAATGGACTTGCAATATACCATAAAAGAGACTACTTTTCAGTGAATAGCTTTTACACCAGAAAGCAATCTGATTAATTTAGTTAGAACACAACAGAGTGAAAAAAACGATAGAATCAGGTGATTGAGCAATTCAATTACTCACTGCTCCTCGCGTCTTAATTGCAAATACTCTTTCTCCAGCTCATCCATCTCAGCGGCACTCTGTTCATTTCCATTCTCATCTTCCCTGTCATCATCCTCACTTCCATCTCCATCAGTGTCGGAATCTTCGTCCTCAGTTTCATCATCTTTAAGCTCATGTTCATTACCGAACTCATTATCACTGTCAACCTATACAAATTATAACAACATACTCATAAGGAATAATGAGTAAAAAAATAAACTTAAATTACAGAATAAGAGCTCACACTCATATTTGCATCTTCCATATCATCGTCAAATCCCATATCACTGTCACTCTCAGCAACCTTTCTAGCCTTGTTCTTCCCCATTATTCAAAGTCCACCTAACTAAAAATAATAGAATCATATCAAAAAGAATAAAGGTAAGGTAAATAGGAACGTTTGATTAACATATTCTAACAACTTGATAATTACATGTGCACGAAATCTAATATTACTCGACCCCAAAACTTAAAGTTAAACTGAGAAGAAATAACAACTTTAAACAGATTTCAGACTCACTCTTCTTCTTCTTCAAGAAGCTTAAAGCTCCAAGTTCGGGTCGGGTAGAGTTCGGGTACTTCTACTTTTTATTTTTTTTATTTTCGAAACAAAATGGCATCTAACACCAAAATCATCCTCCCATCGATTTAGACATGCATAAAACGTTATTAGATCATTAACATCATCTTTTGAAACCCAAAACCGAAAAACAATCAACAAAATTTCGAAAATAGAAAATTAGGGTTTATACCTTTTTGACGAATTATGATGGCTGACGGACGGACGGAAGCCGGAAAGGGTGTGGTCGTCTGGTTGGTGGCTGACCTGAAGCGGCCGTGAGCTGCGAGAACTGGTGACTGGTGGATGGAGCGCGCGATGCGTTTTGTGTGTGAGCTCGTAAGTTTTTCTTTTTTAATTAGTTCTGATTTGTATTGGGTTGGGCTGGACCTTTCATTTAATAATATTTCTTTTTCTTTTGGGCCACTCCTTAATCTTACCTATTTTATTTTATTTGGGCCGAATACTAATAATATTATTTTCCTTTTGGGCCGGAAAGATCGGGTACCTGATCGAGTAAAACGGGTAGCTCAAAGATACCCGAAACCCGACCAAACCCGATATCCGATTAATGCACGATTTTCATTTATTCGGTGAATATCCGAACGGGTCGGGTCTGATACCCGAAAACCGAATCCGGTTGCCCACCCTTATGTTGAGATTACCAGATCAAATGGTTGTTTACACCGGCTCAGATCACCTAGGGGGTGTTTGTTTTGAGGTGATCCTCCGAAAAATCACCGTGATCTTCACATCACCTCCTCATCTGTTGTTTGTTTTCGTAGGTGATGAGTCATCATCGTAATGACGGATCACCTAGGTGATCAAAGTGGGGTGATATTCAAACTTTTGGATCACCCCCAAAAAAGCTAGGTGATCCAACATTACGGTGATGAGGTGATATTTGGAAGTTTTATTTGGACAATATTACTCATTATATTTTAGCATTTATTCCTTATATACCCTTAATCATATTTTAAATTATATAACTAACTATTTATAAAATTAAAAATGTATTTAATAATTAAAAATATAAAAATAATAGAGATAATTAATAATAGAATTATAATTAATGCTTATTTAAACTCGATACTAAAATATTGATCATTGTTACGTAAAATATCATCTCAACATAAACATATTAATTCACGTTACCTATATGATATACGTAGGGTTAAATATTTCATTTATGCAATATCATCCCACACATCACCGTGATTAATCAAGCATAATATTCCAATATCACCTTGATATGCGAAATGAAATATCACCCCAAAACAAACATAGTGATGATATATCACCTTGATCCATATCACGGTGATAGTCACATTACAGTGATGCGAGTATCACCGTGATGCTGGATCACCAGAAACAAACACCCCCTATTCCAATTCCTATTTCAATCCCTATTCCACTTACTAAATATTATATTATAGCTTATTATCTCTCCTAATAATCAAACAACGCCCAAATCATCCACTCCTGCAGAATCCCTCTCATAGTGATTTATTATACTAGTAAATATAATAAAAGAAAATTAATCATTATATACTGTAAATCCTCGTCTCTCGTAATATTCTCTCTCTCACCGCTAAAACCCTAAACAATTATGCCGTCCCATCATTGAGAATTTACCAACAGGTAAGTCGATATTGTAGCATACAATTCTTTGCAATAATGAAGCTTTCTTGATTATTGAGAGACGAGATCATGTTAATTTCTTATACAACCCCTATATATTTTTTTTTACTATCGTTATGATATGTTTTTTCGTATGATCAATTCGATATCTGCTAATAATAATCGTGTAGAGGGCATCGTTTAATTCATGCTGCTGACAGTTGCGTCTTGTATTAGTAACCACTCTTATTTTGCTAATAATTGTTTAATTATCTTATGTGATCCGCAATGGTGGTATCCTTCACAGTTCCAACGACATAGCTCAAGTTTGACGGATTTGCTTCAGCTTAAATATCTCCAATTTATTTTTGGGTATGTTGTTGATGATATATGAATTTTCAGGCACAGATGCAACAACCAAGTTACGGATTGTCTTTTACCAATCAATCGACTGAAGTGATTAATGATGCAGCCTCAAGAAGCCTACAGAGAAATATGATGAGATAGATGATCGAGTAAATGGAGATTAATCACGACTTTTCTAGACTTACATCAGTTTTATTTTCGGGTGCTAGACTTGGTATTAGTTATAATACTTGATTAGTCAATAATGAAAGTTTTATTTTATTAATGGGTGATTTATTCGGTTATTCCGCGTTATGATAGTGTATGATTGATGGACTGCTAATGAAAATGTTTGCAGCAGTGTTATTGCCGAACTTGCATTATTTTATTCTCTTATATAATGATTAATTTTCTTCTATTATATTTACAAGTATAATCAATTACTATGAGAGGGATTCTGCATGAGTGGTCGATTTGGACGTTGTACGATGATTAGGAGAGATAATAACTACAATATTAATATTTTAATAAGTGGAATTGGAATAGGAATTGGAATAGGTGATCCGAGTCGTGTTTAACCAATATTCGTCGAAATCCGAATCTACCCTTATGCCTTTATGCTGCGTTTGGTTATAAAGGGGATATAAAGGCCCATTATTAATTATTATATTTAAGCCCAGTATAAGTTATCATGGCCTGATAAGACAGATTATTAGTTGCGGGCTTCTACTAAAAATCGGGGCTAAAAAAACTAATATCGGGCCGAAATTACAATACCAAACACTATATTATCTAATATTATCTATATTAAGTGGGCTTATCATGGAGAGCAAACGGACCACTGGCCAATTCAGTTTTTATATCAAACTTTTTAAAATTAAAAGGAATTTTTAACTAATATTTTATAATTAAAAGGATTTTTTTTTAAATTCAGTATCTCTTAATTGATGCTGACAGACTGAATCAAATGAGAAGATTGAGTATATAACTTCGTATTAATACAATTATATCATGTACAATAATTTATCAATAATAAAAATTGATCATATTATTAGGTTTAATGACTTTTTAGATATATGACATGATGGAGGTAACAAATCTCATGAATATTTTATAATTGTAATATTTTAGCTAATCACAAAAATATTTATAATTGTAATATTTATGAATATTAGTTAGAATTTATTGGGACGTAGTATTTATAAAGAGATACTAAAAATATTATCTTATTATCTTATCGAATTTGATGATATTTTTTACAAAGCCCAAGACGGTACCGGAAAATTTTATTATTAGAGTTTATTACTTTACAAAGTATTAATTTATAAGCCCTTGTTTTGGTTCGATGGTTTAAGAGTTTTAAACCTGGTTTATAACATATTGGTAAGTTTGGTTAATGTGTTTATTTAAACCAATGGTTTATATAAAACAACTTTAAACCCTTAATTACAGGTTTATAAAAACTCACGTTGGAGGTGAGTTTACGGAAACCCACTAGATATTTTACATAATTAACTTTAGTTTACTTCTTACCTTCTACATCAAATTCAACAGTGATTTCTCTCAGCACCTACTCACCGAGCTCTTGCCCTCATGTGTCGACAAGGCCCTCACCAGGCGATCTCCACCCGGCGAAACCCTGAAGCAGACCGTCGCGATCTCCACCGGCAAACCTCAGCCGAGCCACAGAGCCACAGATTCAGGGACCTGAACCACCGCTCAATTCGATCTGCCGGTCTTTGTACTCCACTACTTATTTGGTCTCCGAAGCTTTGTTCCTCAGATACTCGGGAAGAGGGGGACGAGAACGCTTCCGGCGTAGGCTGCGTCGACGTGGACCCAGATTCCGTACTCGTACGCCGTCGTAGAGAGGGACAGTGGGTCAACGGCCGTTGACGATCGTAGCACAGAAGAAGAGGGGGACGATCCGTGGTTGGAGATCTCTCTCAACAGCGTCTCTGAAGTCCGCCGTTGTGAGGCCAAACTAATTCTTCTTCCGGTGGCCAGTGCCCTGAATTCTGGGGTTTTAATTGTTCAGTGCCGTGTAATTTTGGAAAGGTATAATTGGTTCAGTAGTCAGTACGTCTAATTTTTTTAAGGGCATAAATGTAATTTCGCCAAGAAATCCATTATTAAACCCATATATATCCAAACAATTATACTATATTTAAAACCCATGAACAAAACACATATGTTATCTTAAACCAAATTATCAGTTTTATATAAACCTTACTTATTTAAACCCTCCTAAAGATAAACCCTCGAACCAAACGAGCACTAAAGGTTTTACTTTAACTCTGTTTAAATAGACCAAGGTTTAGGTCATGTAGTATATATCTTGTTTTTATTTATTCGGAATATAGCTTCATACTGGTTTAGAAAGTATCGTTTGTCCGTATTTCAGTTACCATATATAGATTTGGTGAGGAATAATTGATGGGATATGTTTGCGAAAATATTTCTTATTGAGGGGATGAGAGTGAGGGTGATGATGTTGAAGACATGAGAAAGTGAAGACTGTATATTTGACTTATAGACATTTTGTTATAGATTTTTTAGTTCTTTATCTGATATTGAATCTTGTTTTCTTGGAGCTTGTTTTTCTCTTATTATTATCGCGGTAGTTTCTCTCAATGAGAGTTTTCTTCCTTCTGGATGATTAAAAATTATCAGAGAAGCCGTGGCTTAGTCTTGTATATTTGTTGTTATTAATGAAACTATGGTTGGAGAAAAAAATAACCCATGTAAAAATTAGCTTATATTTTATAACATCTGAAGTGTGTTTTTAACGAGTCTCCGTTTGTATTTATTTATAATCATATATCGAATTTTTTATTGTTTAAAATACTTATGTGTGACACGTATGTTTCCCAAAATTTGGCTGTTTTTAAGGGTAGTTGGTTTGCACATGGGATGATTGCAAGAGCCCATGACCAAATTGTTACATACTAATTTTATATTTTTAAATACATAACCATAATTTGGAATTTCCTAGATTTCCTTTTTTCTTTCCTGATCTCAATTATTCTATGCACAAAGGAAAAAAAAAAGATTATGACTCCGAGATATAATTGATTGCAACGATTGCGGCGTGATTATGTTAGAATCATAGAGATGATTTTTGGAGTGGAAGTGTACTCACTCGAGTATGTTAGAACTCTTAAATATACCATTTATTATAATTTAGTTAGATAGAAAAATAAATGAATTGATTATGATGTTACCCTCAATGTAACGAGTGATACTTTCACCTTGGTTGAGAAGAAATTTATTGTCGAATTATCTCGTAGCTACTTCTTCCTATTGTGTGGTTAGGTAAAAAAAAGAATTAATGAGAGTCGTTTCCCATAAATAACTTTCGAGCATATAATTTCGACGTATGGCAATAATTCTCAGTATATTTAAGATGTAGCAACGTGGGAATTCCCAAAAACATTATTCGGTTGCAATTATAATCATACTTAAATAAATATATTAAATCACTACAAATTTCAAAAGTTTGGATGCATGCATTAGAATGAGTTAGGAATATTTACAGTGGTTTTGTCTTTGGAAAGAAAAAGTTAGCTTGGTGTATATAAATATACAGAAAGTTAGCAACGTGGGCACAATGTTGAGTGGCATTTTTTGTGGCACGTCAACATGCCAAATCAACCCGCGACGGGTTCACTAATACATGTGTAGGTTATAGATCAATAAAAAATCCCTAAATATATATTTATCCACAGTAACGAATGATGACCACTGCAATTAATTGCATGGATTGGGGAAAAAAAAAGGGAGCTTCACGTGTCAGGCTCCATTTCATTTTTTCATATAGAGATCAGGCCCATGGCAGAAGTAATTTAGTATTAAGGACCCAATTCAGAATTTACATAGAATAAAGGTTGATTGACGAAAATGCCCTTATAAAAGAGTAGTTATGAAGTGGTTTCCAGCACGCATGTTCTGTTATCAAATTGCAATATCTTGTTATCAGTTATAACATAACAGGAAGTGTTATATGAAGTGGTACTGTAAATCAATGAAGTGGTACTGTAGCCCATGAAGTGGTACGAGTGAACAGTAAAGTGGTACTGTAGACCCATGAAGTGTATCGATGAACAGTGAAGTGGTACTGTAGAACCGTGAAGTGGTACTGGTGAACAGTGAAGTGGTACCGCGTTGTAGACCCATGAAGTGGTAATGTTGAACATAGAATAAGTGGTATTGTAGACGCATGAAGTGGTACAGCTTTTGTAGACCCATGAATTCCCAAACATTTCAATTGTACACTTCATGGGTCTACAGTACCACTTCTTCTATGTTCAACATTACCACTTCATGGGTCTACAACGCCGTACCACTTCTTATTTCAACAATACCACTTCATCCGTCTACAGTACCACTTCACTGTTCACCCATACCACTTCATGAGTCTATAGTACCACATCACTGTTCACCCGTACCACTTCATGGGTCTACAGTACCACTTCATGTACAGTTTATACCACTTCTTCAGAAGAAGGCGATGGCAATTCTATGTAATTTCCGCACACATGCAGGGGGCAAATGCGTCATTTTCTTCAAAATTGGTCCTTAATTCTAAAACCAAACTTCAAATAGATCCTTATTTCTTTGTCAAACGTCATTGGGGCCTGAAATCTAATTGAAAATTTGCTAATTGGGCCTGAAATCGAATTAACTCAAAAAAAAGAGGAAAAAGCATACTGAAAAACTGCTTCAGACAAGCAGACAAGCGTATCAGCTCCATCACTGGTCTGAACTAAACTGAATCCCAGTAAAATAACTTTTCTTTGCATTTCTCTTTCATCACATGCTCCTTTTTCACACACATAACGATGATGGGTTATCTTGGTATTTCATTATTATTATCATAAGATGAAAAATAAACAATATTCTTCTATTTATACCAAGTGCAAAGCGTGGCAGAACTCATAAGCTAAAACCCTTACATTCCTTCATTGAGTCACAGTATCATCCTTCTTGTGAACCCTTTTGTTTGACGAAATGGAAGTGAGAGTCGCCTTCTTGATTTTCATCCATCTTCTCTACGCAGTTTCTGCTGTAAATCTTAAGCCACCTGCTCCTTTCGAAGGTACGATGAAGACGAACACTACTTGTTTAAGTTCTAAAGACTAGATCTTCCATAGAAATGTCGAAATCTTACATAGTTTGTAGATATTTAATCTGTAACGCCAAGCATTACTGAGCTTGGTAAGTGAGATCCTTGCTTCTGCAACTACATTGTTTGCGCATTCTTGACCAGTGCTCAAGCTCTCTGTTTTGTTCTGTTTAGCCTCTTTCTCCAAGCTTAGATCTTTCTTTCTAGTTTGTTTAGTTAATTAATATGAAGCTATGATAATAAGATATCCTTACTCGTGCAATGACATTATCTGTCCATTCTTGGCTGGAGTTCTCTGTTGTGTTCTATTTCAGTTTCTTCTCATTTTCCGTATATGACACAGCTAAGATCTTTCTGTAGTTCGTTTAGTTAAGTACCAAATTGTACTGAAGAAGGAAGTAGGACAATGTGTGAGAGCACTTAGCGTGTGTAAGCACATTATTTGTGCGTTGTTGACCATTACTGAATTTCTCTGTTATGTTCAATTTTTGCATTTTATACTCTTCAAAGTTTGCTCAATTGGTAAACATTTTTGAACCAAGACAATGTAATTCTCTTTTTTTTCTGAAAGAAAGCTCTGAGATCTTTGGCCAAAACATGACATTTCTTCTTACACACATTAGGCCTACTCCCCAACGGCAACTTCGAAGAGCCACCGAAGCCTCGGACCTAAAGAAGACGGTCCTCCTACACAAGCTCGCCCTTCCCAAGTGGGAAATCACGGGCCTAGTCGAGTACATCTCGGGCGGGCCCCAGCCCGGGGGCATGTTCTTCGCGGTGGCCCACGGTGTCCACGCCGTTCGTCTGGGAAACGAAGCCTCGATATCTCAGACGATCCCAGTCAAGAACGGATCTTTCTACGCCCTGACTTTCGGCGCTTCGAGGACTTGCGCCCAGGATGAGAGTTTAAGGGTTTCCGTCCCGAATCAGTCGGGCGATTGCCATTGCAGACTCTTTACAGCAGCAATGGCGGCGATACTTACGTTGGGGTTTTAGGGCGAACGCCGATAGGGTTAAGGTTGTCTTCCACAATCCCGGGATGCAGGAAGATCCCGCGTGCGGGCCCCTGTTGGACGCAGTTGCCATTAAGGAGCTCTTCCCTCCTAAGCCCACGAAAGGTTAGTCTTTGATCTTCTTCTACGTATTGAAATCGATGGGTTTTTTTTCTTAAAATCAATTGGTGATAGATAGGAGGAGATAGCATGTTAATATGTTAAGTGGATTCGTTCATAAGCTTGATTTATTCGGTGTTAGACAAAGCCCAATTTATAATCTCAATACGTCCCATCACGTGTGGCATGACGGCTTAACACGTTGACATATAAATTGGATCACAGTAATTCGAGTTGAACTTTGCTCTGATGCCATATTGAAATTAAGGATCAATGGTGATCGGGGAGATAGGTTCTTAGTCGATGATAAAGTTGATTATTCGATATGGGACAGATTCCAATTTAAAATCTCACCACTACATGAGATCTATCTTGGCCCGTTACTATATTGTCTGATGCTGAAGAGACTAGAATAAAATCGTCTATCTTTTCGTCATTTATTTTTCTCGCAGCAAACCTAGTGAAGAACGGCGGGTTCGAAGAGGGGCCCACATACTGCTCAACTCCACGCAGGGCATACTCCTTCCGCCCAAACAAGAAGACTCGACCTCTCCTCTTCCCGGTGGATCATCGAATCCTTAAAATCCGTCAAGTTCATTGACAGCAAGAGCTTCAACGTCCCCTCGGGAAAGGCTGCGATGAGCTGGTGGCGGGTCGGGAGAGCGCGATAGCACAGGTCATAAGAACGGTGCCCAACAAAACGTACGACATATCGTTCTTCGTTGGAGATGCTAAGAACGGCTGCCATGGAGATATGATGGTTGAGGCTTTCGCGTCAAAGACGATCCTTAAAGCTCCTTACAGATCGGAGGGCAAAGGCAAGTTTAAGCCGTTTACGTTTAAGTTTGTGGCATCCTCGTTAGGACGAGGCTGACTTTCTTCAGCTCGTTTTATCACACGAGGGCCCGAGATTATGGGACTCTTTGTGGGCCCGTGATTGATGAGGTTAGAGTCTTGCCTTCTGCTGTGTAGTAATTGAGTTAAGGTTGAGATACTATGGCTATTGTATGATGAGTTGTTGTCTGATGATAGACTTGGATTTGTGTATGTTTTGTGTTTTCCTGTTTGTTATGTTGGAGGATTGTGTTTTATTTAAGAGAGGAGGAATGTGAAGCTAATGTCGAAATAGTAGGGGCCTGTTTGGTGTCCCCTTAAGTCTATATAATATAAATAATATTATCTTATTTAATGTGTTGGTTTTGTAATTTCAGACCGCGATTAGTCTGCGATAGTAGATTAGCGGACCAATATAAATTAACTGTTTTATCATGCCAAGATAAATTATCTTGGTCGTACTAAAAAAACTATACTGGGCTTTTGTATACTCGAGTAACCGAACACGCCCGATGAGGTGCAGTGCACGACGATACAATGCTTTGTGTTTTTGCTTCAGTGATGTCTTTACATATCAGTTAGAATATAGAAGAGTGTCTTTTGTTTACCTATCAATGGATGAGATTGGAGATTTGATGAAAAAAATCCTCGCAAGTAAATAAACATCAACAACAACTAGCATTTCGACTTGAATGAAATAATAACAAATATGCATTTGATAACACAAACTAACTTTTCATCACATTCCATGCATATGCTTAGAGTATAATTATATTCAATGTTATTTTAAGATTGATAATATTATAATGTCTAGTATATATAATTCTTAAATCTATAAAAAGAATAAGGCTATATGTACAATTATTCAAAAAAGTTTAGAAGTGATATGATAATTATTTGATTAGTTTAAATTATAAATTGAAGTATTAAATTATAAATAATTTTGAGAGACCTACAGTTTACAGCACCCTCAGCTTTAACATAATAGAAGTCAATATTAAACAAAATATTTTATAGTGGTTTTACTTCAAATCCACTAATTTTATTTTTACACTAAAAAGATATATATTATACATATTCATACATATTATATTAGTATTTTAAGCAGACTGAATGCATAGATGCTCTAATATATGTAATATATGAAATATAATTGAGAATTATTTCAAGAATGTAAAAATTGATTTTTGTTGACAGATTTTATGTGGTCTTCACCTATTATTATAAGAGTAGATATTTAATTTATAAAAACAAATATAATGAAAATTTTACATTACATATACAGAATTAACTATATTATAATTAGCATATTTACTATAATTTTACTCTGAAAAGATAAATGAAAACACACATATATATATATATATATATATCATGAAACAATGTCTATATATGCTTATTTATTATAAATATATGAATATATTTTAAATATAACTAAAAAAAAGTTTTGACATTAACAAGAAAAATAAAATAAAAACGTGCTATTTTTATATTGATCAAATATTCTTACATTAATATAATCTTTAGTTAGCATAGAGGAATGAAAGATAAATAAAAATGGGGACACAATGTGTACAAATGCCTTCTTAATGAAATAAAATATTTTAAAATAATTAAAATAAGTACCAAAAAAAGATAAGTTTTAAACACTAACAAGAATAATAATTAAAAATAATTATAACACTATATGAAACAGTATTACACAAAAATAGAATACATTGTTCGTCAAAACAATAACAATGTTAAATTCAAAACATTGCTGTGAGGGGGTGTTTGAATCCGGTGATATTTACATCACGACGATGTGTATCACCGTGATATGGTCAAGGTGATATGTCATCGCTGTGTTTATTTTGGGGTGGTCATCACGAGGATGTGTATCACCGTGATATGGTTAAGGTGATATGTCATCGCTGTGTTTATTTTGGGGTAATAATTCATTTTGTATATCAAGGTGAGATTGAAATATTGTGTTTGTTTAGTGCAGTGATATGTACCGTGATGTTATAGAAGTGTCATATTTAACCCTATAATGTTAGTTAGGTAATGTGGATTAGTATATTTTTTATGACACATTTTACATGATAACGATTAACATTTTAACATTAAGTTTTAATTTCATTAAGCTAAATCCAACCAAGAAGACACAGTGGATGTATAAACAATGGGAATTTTTGTGAGACCACCAATTTTTAAAATGGAAGTACACCAATTCCAAAACTTAGAATATTACCTCACTTTGAAAATTATTGATCATTCGTCACGGTCAGTTACGGAGCCAGACAAGGGAATTGAGGGAACAAAAGGAAATAGTCATAAGTTGGGGGGTCAATATATAAATAAAAGACTACAAAAAAGAAAACAAAAAATGTACTTCAGGGATTCGAACCCACAACACTGAGTATTGCCGCTGGACCAAGCACCATTAGTCAATTTATAACATAATAATAGCTTATAGACATCTTGGCTTGGGGGGGGGGCAGTGGCCCCTCCAAGCCCAATGTAGCTCAGTCACTGATTACGGTGATAGGCCATTACTGGCGCTAAACAAATGTATTGATGAGGATGTGATGTGAGGATCACTGTGGTGGGAGGATCATCCCAAGACAAACAAACCCTGATGATCTTCCATGGAATGATCTCTTATAAATTCATATGGTGGAGTAGTAATCTTGAATACTCGAAGAGACGACAAATAGTTCTTACCTTTTGATAGTTCTACTATTTTGTGACAAGCTAAGCGTAAGTGATCTCATTCTTTTCGAATCACTAACTAGGAGGAATCAATCACAAAACAATTGAAAAAATTAGAATCAATTTAATAATCGTAACTCCTAAACAAGATGTCATGAGATATTAAAAGTGCAGAGAATAATCCAAAGCAGATTACAAGACTTTGATTACATTTAATTGTTACGAAGTAGACAATTGGTCGTGGATCAACGGCGGCCAGAGAGTGATTGACTGGTGCCGATGAGTCTAAGTTGTCGAGGGGCGAGCGGCAAAATATGAAAGTGGCACGATGGCTGCCTGACATGCAAACCCAGACCATGACTTAGACGCTTGCGAGGTGGCCGAGAAGACACGCAAGCAATTGGAGCAAAGGCAGCAGACGCACGACATCGAGCGCACCAGAGAGGTGATAGGCCCCCTCCAAGCCCAATGTAGCTCAGTCACTGGTTACGGTGATAGGCCATTACTGGCGCTAAACAAATGTATTGATGAGGATGTGATGTGAGGATCACTGTGGTGGGAGGACCATCCCAAGACAAACAAACCCTGATGATCTTCCATGGAATGATCTCTTATAAATTCATATGGTCGAGTAGTAATCTTGAATACTCGAAGAGACGACACATAGTTCTTACCTTTTGATAGTTCTACTATTTTGTGACAAGCTAAGCGTAAGTGATCTCATTCTTTTCGAATCACTAACTAGGAGGAATCAATCACAAAACAATTGAAAAAATTAGAATCAATTTAATAATCGTAACTCTCCTAAACAAGATGTCATGAGATATTAAAAAGTGCAGAGAATAATCCAAAGCAGATTACAAGACTTTGATTACATTTAATTGTTACGAAGTAGACAATGGTCGTGGATCAACGGCGGCTAGAGAGTGATTGACTGGTGCCGATGAGTCTAAGTTGTCGAGGGGCGAGCGGCAAAATATGAAAGTGGCACGATGGCTGCCAGACATGCAAACCCATACCATGACTTAGACGCTTGCGAGGTGGCCGAGAAGGCACGCAAGCCAATTGGAGCAAAGGCAGCAGACGCACGACATCGAGCGCACCCCATCGACACAACGCGAAGCGGGCCTGCCAGGCGCGTGTGAGCGTGGTGGGCCATTAACTCATAGGTTCAGGATCGGAACTGGCTCTGATACAAACAATTCCAAATGCGAAGTCTCGTAAAACATTTTCGCCTAAAAGCAAGTCATAAGACATGGATTACAAACCATATATTAAGTAGTCATGCGAGTAATAGGACATTGATCACGAACCACATATTGAATAATCATAAGCATTTCATAGTTTATTGAGAAGCACATATTGAATAATCCAAAGCAGACCATAAGAGATTGATATGAACCGTATGTAAATAATCCTAAACAGTTCGTATGAGATAGTTTACGAACTGCAGATTGAATAATCGTAAGTGGATCATAAGACATTGATTACAAAACGCAACTTGAATAACCTAAAAAGGTAATAAGACATTGGTTACGAAGAACAGATTGAATAATCGTAAGCATGTCATAGTTTTTTTATGACAAAGCACTGGATAATTTTACGCATGTTATAGAAAATTGATAATGAAATGCAAATTTTAAGCATGTCACAGTTATGATTACGAAGCACAAATTGTATAATTCTATCCAGTCCCAAGACATTGATTACGAAGCACAAAATGGATAATTCCTAGACAAGCAGGTAAGAGGGGCATTAATTACGCGCGCAGATTGAATAATCCTAAACAAGCAGGTAATAAGACACTGATGAAGACATTGTTGACAAAGCACACACTGAATAATCCCTATTTCTAAACAAGCAGGTTATAAGACATCGGTCAATAACGGATAATCCCTATTCTAAACAAGCACGTTATAAGACAGATTTAATCAATAAATGAAAGAGATTCGTCGGTATCGATCAATATTCACAAAACATAATCACACTAATCAATCCAGATAGCATACCCTGAGCCACACTCGCGGTGTCCAAAAAACGTACTCCAATAATCACTTGCCATGTGATTCTTGTAAGTGTGGGAGTGGAGGCGCATTATATTGATCACATGTTTAGTTTCCTAAGAATTTGTTCTATTTTATTTTTCATGCCAACAGTTTTTGATGATTAGTCATTTATTCAACAAACAATATATAGTTTTAAATTATTAAAAAATAATAAAAATACTAATATTAATAAATAATAATATTTTTTATAATTAATCGCGGGCGCACACATATATATTTACTACGAAACGAAGCCGCGCGTTGCGCAACATTACCACAGCTCGGACATTGGATCTATAGGAAAAGTGCATCACGTTCATCTGTTGAGCGGTTATGAAGCAGTGATATAGAAAAAAGTTGTTACAATCTTAGCCATCAAAACCATGCAATGCAGGAGTTAGGACATTTGCAATACCAACATTCAAGAAGACGACCACACAAAACAGTTACCATAAACATAACGAAACAATCACAGCCCACGCAAATGGAACCTATCAAGAAAATGAGAAACTCAGAGACATTCACATATTGGGGAATACAGTGATATGGTTTCAAGTAGCTTCAACTTGCACACCAATGCCATAGGAACTCGCGAAAGAAAATTATCTAACTTTAACTAAAGAAACTATCGGCAACGTAGCATAGCAGCAGGTGAAACGTGAAAAGGTAACCAAATATATAATTACTTACTGATTGCCTCGCGAAGTGGCAAGCAAAATATTAGCCTTGGGACTAAAACTCAAGCTTGACACGGAAACCTGATGTTGTAAAACCTGGTAGAAGAATCCACAATATATGAAAGACACAAAAAAATCGTGGAATCAAGGAAAAAGGACAACTCCAGGTATTCGAATCATACACCCAAACAAAGATGACAAACAATCTCTAAGGCAATAGTCTAATGTAAAGCAGAAACACCTCGGTGGAACGATTAGGATTCACGTTAGCCACAATAGCACCGAACGTGGCCATAGCGACAAAAAGGAAAATGAAAAAGAAAACCCTAATCTCTTACTAACCGAGAGAGCGAAAAGTGAATGATTTGAATAACGCAAATGTAATTACTCTTCAGCGATGACAATGAATATACATACGCGGTGAAAGCGTCCTTTTCTCTTCCCCCATATGAGAATGCACGTCTCATAAAGACAAACATAATGCTTAAACAACACAAAAGCTCTCTTTGGTTACAAATGTTAATACCAGTAGAAGCTCAGACTATGAGCAAGCAAATTTGAACCAGACAATCGAACGGACAAAATAAAACTATTCAGACATCCAATATGTAATAACTATGACCTTCTACTACAAAATTAATCTTAGAACTCCACAACAATGGTGGCTATAAAATCAATCTCCTATATATTAAAGAGAGTAAAAGCAAAATATTTGAAAATTAAGACCAAAGAAGTTCTCAAATATTCTATCAATCACTGTGAACTTCCACACCCTAAACGTATTCATCATTGTGCGCCGTCACGATCTTTTTCATCCCGACCGCCAAGCACGTTATGGGAGGCCATAGGTAATAAATCGATGCGATCTTCGTCACGAAGTTTCTTGCCCTTTTCTTCTTGATGACCGTTGTATTTTTATTACTTCAGGACGGTTCTTGTTAGAGCTCATGCTTCCATCATCTTCCATGATGTATCTTGATAATATGTCGCCGTTGTGCTGATCGAGATTCTCATTACACCATCTATTCCGCCAACAGCTAGGGTTTCTCTGTCGTCGCGAAGGTGGTGTATTGAATAGAGCACGTTGGGACTCACTCGTGTGTTCCACATGCTTCTCATTGTTCTGTTTGAGAAATTGCAAAAGTTATAAAAGATGTTCTATAGTTCCGAAAAGTTTTTAGTTTAGTATGCAACATCCGAGTTTCCATAAAAATCAACAAAGCCCTTTTCTAAAAGATTCAAAAAAACATATTCGTACCTTAGGTCCCAACAAGATGCATAGCCAGCACTAGAACCAGAGAAGAGCAGACGGGAGCTTGGATTCCAGCACAATGTTTTATGCCTGATGTGGAAAATAAGAGA